>JARHVA010002157.1:2542500-2772185 GCA_037957365.1 Torreya grandis | reverse complement strand
AGATTCTTAAGACATTCTCTAACAAATCTCCTCTTTAATAATATTTACAATGCAACTCATTTGCATTTTTATTCAAAATAAGATATCTCAACTATAATACTTAACCAATAGACACACAAGATTTTAGGTAGATTCTATATGTAGGCAAAGACCTCTAAAATGTTGGTCATACAATAACAATTTATTACTATTTCTATAAAATTTCACCAAGTTTAAAAAACATACAATACACCCTTTTCATACATTAACTTCACTTAGCTCACTTTAAATATCATTTCGTACAAGAATTTACTATTTTTGAAAACACAGTTTGCCCTTAATAAGGAATTACAAGAGTTTAAACATGTGTTTACTTACCAATAAGATATGAGAATGTTTCACAAATAACTTGACTTCCTCAAGGTTTCTTCCCATCATAATAACCTTTCACAATCTTGTTATTCACCCACATTTTCTATTTGCTCACCAACATGGCTAATTTGTATGCATGCACATATTACTTGATTGCCTTCCTTGGACATAATACTCCAATTTTTTTATTTTAATTTTATTTCTTTTCATGTATGCTTATGCCTCTAAAATAGTTATAAACCTCTAAAATAATTTCTATTCAATACTTTGATCAACTACTTCTTCAATCTATGCTTATATTTACATGACTAAGAATCTACATGCAATCTTTTTGTTACAATTTATAATTCTAAATAATATAAAATAATTAAAAAAAAAAAAAAAAAAAAACCTTGAAACTTATGCTAAGTATATTTCATGCTCTTATTTGTTCAAACCTATTTAAACTACTTTTCGATGCATATGTAAATTTGCTCACCTTTGACATAAAATGCCTTTACTTGAAACATTATAAAATTATAATTTCCTTCTTATCAAGAATACCAAATTAACATAAATGAGTTATCATACAACATTCTAATAATGTAAAGATGCTCTTCCATATGTATATTGAGACCTTACTCACATAAATTCAACTCAATCCCACTTCCTTCTTATGCAGGTCACATCAGGAATTGTGCCCAATTTTTGTGAATGACTTTTAGAGGCTATCTACAGATGTCATTTATCCAAAAAAACATAGACAATATAGAAACAAAGCATATTATTTAATCTACATTTTTTTTAAATTGATCAACCCAAATCTTTCATATCATATAACCGAGGCTCGAATCATACTAAAATATAAACATAACAATATTTCCATCAAGATTCCTTCCACAATACACAAATAAAAACCAAGCACTAAATCATGTACTTATCTATATTTGAATCACATTAAAATTCACTTTAGTATATTATCAATCAGTGACACATTGTTACCAAATATTCGTATCATGACACCACATTTTCAGTCCTTCCAATCGTAATGATACTTAACTATTGAAACTCAGATTACATGCTACAAAAGATTTAAAATTTAATTATCATAACCAAAAAAAAAGAAACTTATCTTTTGTTCCTCTTAGGCTATTCTACATATTCATCTCAAAAATATTCCCCATCTCTCCTTATCTTGAATGATTTGAAAAACAACAACCAAAAACAAGCTATCTAAAAAGACTCCAAACAAAAATAAAAACATAACTAATTTGATAACTACCGTGGTATGTTGAAATTGCCTATCATCAAGCTCAATTAATAGGATGCTCATCATGTGAGTCATGTAGGCATTTAAACACCTAATACTACTAAAGGACCCTCTTAAAGACTCTACATATAAAAATGAACTAATAATTATAGAAGGTAGTGATGCCCCTACATCACAATCCTTGGGTTAGTGACACTAAACTATTCTTTCCTTTCATATTCAATAAATTATTATTAAACACCACATAAAATAATATTAAAATTAGGACTACAACTTACATGTGTTAAAAATTGGACTAGTGAATTACATGTTAGATATGAGGTTGAGAACCATAATCACATGAAAATGAAAAACCATTGAAAAATCATATATAAAAATCATGAATACCTTAGATGAAATATTTTAACTAATTTATCAATGCCTTTGAATTTTATATCGCAAAAATACTTATTATACAATTGCATTTATAGGTGGTCCAAATTCATAATACATTAGTCTGTCCAATGCAGAGAAAAGCCATTTTTTTAATTAATATATGTTTCCAAATAATTCTATGCTTTTAGAAGATATATAACAATAAGATAGAAGTTTTTATTTTGATATGCTTGGAGAGAGAAAAAAAATGTGACTAGAAAAGGATCTTTTCATGGTGAATGGCTCTTTCGAATTATGTAAAAATTTTCTCTTGGAATCTAAACTAGGCCTAGTTAGAGAATCGAAGTCCTAATATTATATAACTCTATTTGGAAGAGCCCCAGCCGATTATGTTGTTTATGATATAGAGATAAAAATATGAAAAGGAATGTAATGGATCCAATAAACTATTTATCATCTAAACCAAGCTTTCATTTCAAAATATTATGTTTATTTTGTCCATTGCCCAATTTGAGGTGAGATTTTCCATTTAAGATAAAACAAATCCAAATTTTCAATTTGGTCTCAATCCTCTATCAAGTATTAAAAATAATATTTTTATAATTTCAAAAAGTATGAGATGATGAATTATGAACTAGTTTTATATTTTTATATGTATTTATACATGAACAATAAATAACACTCAAAAACTATAAATAAGAATTTTCTTTCATTCCAAATCTAGTCTCTAAGAAGTGAAACATGTGTTGTTATTTATAATTCAAGAATACTATAACAAGATAATGCAATTATATATGAATGCATGGAAGATTTCTGTGACGAGGTGAATTTTAAGTGAGTTTGGGTAAATGATTTACTTTGATATTCATGGTGACTTATACAGATCATAACCTATATAAAACTCAAATATTTTTGAATTAAATTTTAATATACATATCAAGAGGATAATGATAATTAAATGATGTATTAATTGGGAGAATATTCACAAAATATGAAGAACCTATTTACATTAATGAATTATTTTTCAATCTTAGGTCTGAGTTAAAAATATATTTTAATCACATCACAACCAAAATTCACAGTTTTTAAATTTAGTTCTCACTTTAAGCAACATAGTGGAGACAATTAATTTGCATTATCTCCATAAATAATGTCTTTATACCATTTTTTATTCCCTATTTATATCTTTAATCCAATTTTTTTAATTTGATATTATTAAGAGGAGGGGTTGGAAAGAGGGTTATCTCTTGTGGCATGCTATGATTCCTTATTCTATTCAATGTTTATATGAAGTATTTTTTTCTTATGAAGGGTATTTTTATGTACATCATGCACTTTTTGGAATAGATGAGTCATTGGGTGTTGAAAACCAAGGTGCATGTGATATTCACTTTCTCTTCACTTTGTTATAAAGTATACCATATACTTATCAAATAATGATAGTGTCTCAAAGTTACTTACTAGTATGAAATAATTATCAAGAATCTTGAGGGTTTATTATTGAGGATTTTAGTTTCTTATGTATTATAATAACAAGGATATATTCATATAAGGAAAAACATTTAGTTACAAAATCTAAAAAATAGAAAATAAAATGAGTATGAGTATAGAAATGTATTACATTATTATCCCCCCTTGGCTAGTTTTAATTGTCATCAGTTAAAACTTATAATTCACCTTCATCTATAATTATTGTATCCTCCAATATCCATACTTCACCTTCATTTTCATATCCTAAACCATTGACCATGTCCTATGTATTCAGAACAAAACAATCAATAGAGACTAAACCAACAAAATAGTAAAAATAAAATAATGTGTAAAAAACATTAAAATAGACTCTTTATCAATGTCATTGGTGGGATCACTTACACCATGCCCCGTATCCATGCACAACACTATATTTTATTATCTATCCTATCATTTCCACTTCAATTACATGTTCACCAAGTGTATCCTTCGAATGGAAATAGAAAATTAAAAATTAATGAGTGGTGCTACACTATATACCTAATAATCATTGGTTAAGGCTTTGGAAATTTTAGACTACCATGTCACCTTTCTTAGTAATGATAATCATATATCTTAGGTATGAATTTAGACAGATGCTATACTATATACCTAATAATGTAGTGTATCATTTGTCTGAATTCATACCCAAGATATATAATTATCATTACTAGAGAAAGGTGACATGGTAGTCTATAATTTCCAAAGCCTTAACCAATGAAATATTTTAAATTTTATTCAATGTTGAAGTTTTTATAAAAATTATTGTCCTTACATCTTTTCAATCTCCAATAGTATATATAAACAATTGTGATTACTTGGTTTATTAAACAATCTACTTTGGGATGTACATAAGTTTGTATCATACTCAAGAGATAAATTTTTACATTTTGAATGGTATGATTAATTATATTTGTGTGTTTACTAATGTGTTTTAAGAGTATGATAACATATCATTCAAATTCAAACCTTGTGAAGCCAATGTTTCTCCCAATATTCAACAAAATGATCATATGTGGATCTATACTTCTCTAAAAAAGTGTTTGGACTCTCTATTCATAATTCATTATTAAACATATCTATGCATAATGTATCCTAGTTCAGCTGAACGTATTACCTCTAACATCATTTTGTCTCTCATTTTTTTATTAGATTATTTGACCACTTACTATGTACATGCTAGTTTCATAGATAAACTTCACAATTAAAAGTTTATCTACTTAATACAATAAGTTAGTGATACTTTAAAAGATAAGTTAATAATGGTATATATGAATTTCATCATAAAAACTTCAATTAGCCTATACAAATAATAAACATGCACCTAATTGCTTTGATCTCCAAACTAGCATCTTCTACCATAAAGGTATTTATTTTCCACACAATGTTTTTCAAGTGTACTCTATGTTGAAGTATTGAATCCATTGTGAGATGTCATGAGTATATGACCAAGACATAATGACCCATGATATAGGTTTTCCTTAGTGTTTGTAATCAAACACTGTAAACATTTAAAAGTTAAGTTTGCACCAAAATACAAAGCACAAATCATCTTTCAAGTTCGCAAATATATGGATCATCTACTAGTATTAAAAGAATTAAAGAATAGCTTCACTCAATTTTTCCAAATGCTTAATCCATTGCCAATAAGATTTCATTTCAAAATTTTAAACAACCAATCAAAGTATTTTGGGAGTTGGATTCCAAAAATGAAGGAGATTTTTCCATCCTCATTAGTTCCTTTTGTTATTTTGTCCTTGATAAACAAACCACTTGTCAGGATTTTCCAACACCCACATCCTAAAAAAATTATGCATCATTGGGACTATACACTTATTTAAACTCTCCTATTTAGAATTATATATTATATATGTTATCATTTATTCATAAATCATTCTTTTCTATTTCACCATTAAACATTGTAAGTTTATCATGCAACATCTCACAGAATTAAAAAGGATAACATCAGTAGATATACCTAGAAACACTAAGCTATGAATCCATTCATTTAACTAGGGTATAATATAAGGGGTAGGGGGAAGATTTTTTACCCTCTAAGTATTGATATTATTTTTTAGTGGAAATTATTGGTTTGACATTCATCATGTTGTACTTAATTATATGTCACTGACACTTTATCATGTCATATGACCCATTTGTTGGGTGTTTAAATTACATTGACAACCACATATTATACTTTTTTGGCCCAACCAACTACCTTATCCATTATTAAACATCATATAGTTGTATTTTGGTATGACATCATTTTACCATAAACCCTCAAGCTCATATAAACACCAATATATGATAAATATATTAAACTTATCAAGTGTACACAAATTGAATGCCATATACTTAAATTAAATATGAACATGACATAAGAATGTAAAAATACATCTATACTTACTATATAAGAATTTAGGGTTATTACATGATATATTACAAAGTAGTGTTGATTATTTTCTACTTTCTAAGAATAAGAATTGTTTTTTTTGTGATGTGACATAAAAAAATTTGTTGGGTAATACTTGTTATTTATTATTATATGAAGAAGTTTTCAACTTTATCACTATCAATCCATTAAACCACATTTATTACTCATTAATTTTAAGAAAATTTTCTCACATTAGGTTGCTACATTCAAAAAAACCTTTGCTTGGGTTTTGTGGTGGAAGGTATACAATTTGATTCCACTTTCTAGCCATTTGATCCAACCTATAAGAAAATTGTTTCATTTAACTAATACATATTAACATTTTGAATTACGAAATAATGAAATTTATGAAAAAAATGATGTATTAACACATACAACATATATGGACCACCAATTCTATTTCAACAAATAAATTTGACAACTATCGATAACAAATAATTCTAAATAGTTGATAATTAGCATTGTGATTCAAATTAATAGTGGTAATTGGAACCCAACGACCATTACAAAAAGTTTAATTTTAAATAAAAGGTGAATAGGGCAATACATTCAATTCCATCCATTAACAATTAAAACATACTAATTATATTACTTTTGTACCATTAATTTACCGAGTCACAAAAGGCTCATTGTTACATAATTATCAAAAAAGTTTGTTTTCTGTCAAAAAATATTATGTGGTATCTTGTACAAACATAATATTTTCAAAATTTTATCAATTATTGATGCTCATTATCTTCTAGAAACCCATCGAGTCTCCATCTCTCTAATTGCATGCCTTAACGGGTATACTAGGAAAGGGGTGGGCAGACCATTAGTGACTTATAGGATTGTTGTCCCTTTTTACCACTTTTTATCTCCACACTTGTCTCCTAAAAACCATTCCCATAAGCTTGTTATTCTCTATAATATAATCCTCCAGTCATTTACCACATTTCATACCCTTTTTCTTAAATAAAACGCCTTTTGATAACTTACAGTATTAGGTCAACTAGGTTAACCTTGTACTCTTATTGGTGAAACTCATTTAGGGTCTAGGTCAGCTCTTGGCTGACCTATCCAATGACCTATTGATTTTTTATCAATAATAGTACTAGATTAATTGGGTTAACCCTGTCAACTAAAACTTTTAGAAGGGCTAAGGGTTAAATTAAATCCACCTATATATATAGATCATTTCACCATTATTTAGAGAAGAGAAGAATAGGTAATATCTAATGCACGTCTTCCTATCAAAAATTCTACTTGAGGAATAAGCTTGGGGTTTCATAAATTATTTGGAGATATAGATCCTATCTTGTGGAGAAGTCTTTCAGATGCATTGATAGGTTGTGTAACATATAGCTGATTTATCCTTGTCATCCTTACATACATAACAAACATATTTCAAAGAACCTTGGCCAAGGGAGAGATTGAGACTTAGTTGGTTCATCTTTAAAGGTAATTATTCCAAAATGTGTTCCTCCTTTGTAACAGTAGATAAATATGCATCTTTAATTCTCTTCCATGCATTAGGATTCTATATACATTAACATGAGTATATCTCTTTTATACATGTTTACTTCTATTATTTATTACCCACCACTTTATTCCATAAGATTTGGTGAGCACGGAGATTAAAATTTGCTTTACTTGTTATTAGTATAGTGAATATAAAAATGTAGGGGCTTAACTAGGGGTTATTACATGGTTTTTCTTAATTGGAGGATTTGGAACCCTCCTAAGTATTATTGTTGTGATAATATTTTTACTACATAGGTCTAGTAGATCCACATATTGGTCATGTTCTTGATTATCTATTATGTCCCCCAATTAGAAGTGTAATTAGGAACTATCTCTTCCAAGTTAGGATTGATTTATAGATGTGATGCAATTTTTATTGCATACATTTTGGTGAACTTAACGTGAATCTAACCCTTCAAAAAAAAAATCACATTTTTCATTTTCTATCATTTTATTTATTATTTTTCTATATTTTTGATACTAGGTTGACAAGCCCAGTATAGTTTCTAACTTTTGTGCACATGTTTAAACACATAATCACTTCAAAATTGACTTTATTATTTTTTCTAGGTCTTCACCATATATAGGTTATTGGGTTGAATAGGTCAACAAAATACTCTTATTCACTTCCAAAAAACATACTAGGTTGACCAAGCAAACATAGTATTTTATATAGCTTCCAAAAAACATACTAGGTTGACCAAGCTAGTATAGTATCTTCTAGATAACTTTTAGAAAACATACTAGGTTGACCAAGCTAGCATAGTCATCTTAATAGGCTTCAATAAACAAGGAATTATAGAAGTAGGTTGACACAGTTGGAAGAATTTTCAAGAAACATTCAATGCACATTAAAAATATTTTCACATTCCTAAACATCTTCCAACCCACAAAAGGTTCCTCTCTCTCTCTCTCTCTCTCTCTCTCTCTCTCTTCTCCTCTCTCTCTCTCTCTCTCTCTCTCTCTCTCTCTCTCCTCTCTCTCTCCTCTCTCATCCTCTCTCTCTCCTCTCACTCCTCTCTCTCTCTCTCTCTCTTCTCTCTCTCTCTCTCTCTCTCTCTCTCTCTCTCTCTCTCTCTCTCTCTCTCTCTCTCTCATTTTAATTATTCCTTGAAATTATGTGTTGAATAGGTTACAATCATTAAAGCTACCATCATACAACAAACTAGGTTGACTTGGTTGACATAATTTTGTATTCTATCTTCTACCTAAAATAATAGGTTAACCCTTTACACATAGTTATTAAAGACCCTTGCTTCTATAATTCAATAATGACATTATCGACTTTGTTCTATAATATTTCCATACAATGTTGTTTAAACTGACTCTCTATTATTTTTCAAATTGGAAATTAATAACTATATTCTAGTAATTACTTCACACTTTCACTTTAGTTATTTGCATGCTTAAATTAGCTCACATAGTATAATTATATGGTTTTTAAATATAGTATTTAGTTGCACTATTTTTATCTTTCTTTCAGACACTACCAAATCACATAATTTCAAAATACATTTAAACATTTGTCTACCTAAGGCCTACCTAATTGGATCTCATTACCAAGGGGGAAGCCAACTTGGTTTTTTTTCCAAGTATAAACACATGGTTAATGGTATATATTGGATAAGCACTTGACACCCTTATTGTTATGGTATTGTGAAGTTAGGGGGTAAGACCCAATACCAAGCCAATACCATTGTCATCACAAATCCATTTCAGCCTAAACATACTAAAACCATCCATAGATTGATTTCTATTTCCTTACATTCATGTAACTTGCCTATCAAACATAAAATAACACTTTATATAAAAAAATTCAAGATGACCATTTAGTTATCATTTATTTTGAGTTGACTACTTTCTCTTTTCTCATTGTATGTTAATATTTTAAAATCTTGCATTGGCCAGCATTGGTACAAGATTTTATGTTGTGTGCCTCAATTGGATAATTCTCATTGACCTAATTGATTGTGTTTTTTCTTCCATTTCTTCCTTTAAAATTACATTACAATATTTTTTACCCTATTTTTAGTACACTATAATTCTGTTCGACACAGTCTCTTATAGACTATCTATTTTCCCTTCCTATAGTACTGAGTTGACCTGGTCGACATAGTATTCATTTCTACCTCGTTGGATACAATAATAAGTAAACCCTATGGAATTTTTATCCTTATCAAGTTGTTTGTATATCTTAGATTATAGTACCATAGGTCGAGCCTATTGACTTTGTATCTTATTCACCTCAATTTTGGACCCTATTTCTAGTACTAGGTCAGCCCAATTAACTTTGTACTCGTATCTATCCCTTTATATTTCTTGATTTTGCATTTATTTTTTCCTTACCTAATCTCTCTCCTTCATCTAAACTTCATGTTTGAAGATAATAATGATTTGAATTCAATAGATATTACAAGTCTTAACCAACTTTAATAGGTTTTCCCATAAGTAAATTATGGCTCTTATCCTAGATGAAATGAATGTTTGTATAGCCAATTTATACTATAAACTATGGGATCCCTTCTAATTCCTCTTCATTTCATAATCCTATCTTATCACTTGAATACCAACCCAAATTAGATTATACACCTAAAATGATTAAATTCATCTCTAATTTTCCTCAACATCAAGGAAAGGATCCTTCTACTATCTACCAACTCAAGATAAGTGGTCAAGTTGAAGATCCTCATTCACCTTCTCCCACATTATCAAATGGATTTGAGGATACTAGATTATTTGATTCTCATCCCTTTCCCTCTATTTTGACCCCTTATTATACCATGAATTATTCTTGGTTTTACTTCTTCTAGCTCCATGCCTAGTATCTCTACTAACATGGTAGGTTCTACCATCTAGTGGGCCTCTTCCAAGACCCTCTGTTCTTGATTCTTCCACTAGTAGATTATTTTATACCCATGGTAATCATGCCTATAGTGTTTTTCATTTGCATCCCTTTACTATTCCATCTTTTGTGACATAAGAAAACTATGCAAGTAGTGCTTCACTTACTAACAACTCTTCTCAAGCTCCTACCAACATTCATAGTGATACCTAAGTCACTACTACCAATTCTAATTCTTCAAACAATAGTTTAAACTCAAACTCATCAACTCCTATTATAAAATCTTAATCGGATGAATTATTTTCAAGCTAAAAATGCAAATCAAATTATGCAAATGTAAAATCACCTTATCCATCTTCAAACCCACCCTCAACAGATGCCATGGGGCATACATAACCAAAAGGTTATCCCTCCTCTTTGGTATTCCCATGGTAATATTATCCCTAAACCTCCTCTTGTTAATAATACAATCAAACATATTCAAAATGAGCCTCTTACATCTGAAATTGCTAATATTGATATAGGAGGTATCACCCCTACCATTCCTTATAATGGGTGAACTGATCCTACTCTTGATTTAAAAACATTTAGAAATCTATAAAAAGACTAGGTCAAACTAAATACCTTTGCTGATACCAAGCTATTAGCCAAATCTCTCACAAGTGATGCTTTAGATTGGTGTAACCAACTTAAGATGCATTCTATTGTTAGTTTGAAAGATTTAGTTAATGTTCTAGTCTAATAGTTCTAAACTAGTGATCTTCTTGAGAATACCTTAGCCCAATTTATCAATTGTAAGCAATTTGAGACCTAAACTACATAATATTTCATTAATTTATGGAAGACTTTATTTTAAAAATGTGAACATAATATGGTAGATAATAACCTTTTCCATCTCTTTACCAATGTTCTTTTTCCTAAGTTGTAGTATTAGGTTTGGACTCTCTATTCATGTACTTTGGAGGAGGCTATTGACCAAGCTAAGCATCAAGATTTCCTTATGCATAAATTCAAGCCATCTTAACCATATAAATTTACTCACATGTTACTTAAAAACAATAATCATCTGACTACCTATGATGGTGTCACCACCTCTTATGATACCAATCACAATATTCAAGTTGTTGTTCCTAACCAATCTTTAGAACAAGCTTCTCCTCCTAACCACATCAACAATCCTCATTTCTATTTAACCAATAACATTAATGTTCATGACCTTTATCCTTATTAGAATTAATAAAATGTCTACCAAGGCCTCTTTGATAATAACTTGATCCCACTCATGCTATGAAATCTTGGTATGATCACAATATATTATTATTTGGTTTCATGCTAGTTGGGTTCATTCTCATGACACTTGTAGATAGCTTCATAATTTGGCTATGTATTTTATTTTTCATCCTAATTTTTACCATAATTCTATAATTTTTCAATTTCAACAATCCTATGACATTGATTTCAAAGCCCATGAAACACATACTTAATATCAAGCTTTGAATCAGGCTAATGCTCATTTAGACATCTATAAGGATCCTCTTCCAAATATCCAAGACACCCAAGACAAGCCTACCCCTTATACCAATATTGTTGATAGTATTATTGAACTAACTCCTAAAGATGATATGGTTAATATGATTAATATGCAAAGGGTGGCTATTTTCATTGATCCTCAACCCATCTACACACCTATATTGTCTCGCGTATTTTGTGTTATCCAAGATTCTTCTCCAAATAAATTAAACTAGTTGGGGAAAGATGACCTTATATGTTTTAATGAAAAAATTCCAATACCTCCCTTAGATAATACTTATCATACTATTTCTACCATCCCTCTAGCATCTTTACCTATCACCAATAATACTCATGATTCTATCAACACTTATAATAATTCTCAAACCAAATCTGCATCAACTACTCCATATTTTAAACATAATCTACAAACTTGTCCTCTTATTAAACCTTCTACTACTTATCAATATAAATTCACATATACTTGGGTTATTCCTTTCTAGGACCTCCTTCAACACTCCACACTTCTTTCTAACAATCTTGTTATGGGTTATGATGAGTGGGATCCTATCACACAACTCACTAATATCCCATCTCAAATCCCATTTATCAAACTTACGTGGTCCTTTTCATGTCATCATAACCATCTCATGTATATTTTATTCAAAATGAACATCCCTCATCCTCCCCTAGCACGATGTGAATCTACTGTATCTAGATCAAAAGATAGCATTTTGAAACAATGCAAAGTGATGCCCATATATGTTGATGAAGTAATAGACACTTCTCTTTCCTTAAAATTCCCCTTTGCTTCCATGATTATTGATGAGATTATTCTTCATATGGATCATCTTACTCTATTTATTAGTGTCTAAATTAGTGATATCCAAATCAAACGTGCCTTGATAGATGAGGGTTCTAGTACTTGTGTTGCCTATGTTGATTTTATCAAAACCCTTGGATATTTTGAATTGAATATTAATTACACATGTAACACATGTCAAGGATATGATCAAATGAAAATGCCTCATTTAGGTTATGTGTGGCTCCCTATTATTGTCCCACCTATCACCATTCATGTGAAGGTGATGATATTCAACTTTCCTCTATCTTATAACATTTTACTTGGTAGGCCATGGACTCATTATATGAGGAAAGTTGCCTCTTATACTTACTATTTCATCAAATTTCCTCATAATGGAGCCATTTATAGGATTCAAGGTGACACTAACCCTTAGAATTTCAAATAATTCCAAGACCATGGTGTATTCAAGATTCTTATCCTTGAACCATTGCCAAGAATTTCATTTCATGAATCTCAACAGATCAAATTTATTATCAATTCCACTCAAGGTTACAATGGTCATCCCAAACTCATTGGGAATATTATCCCTATCCTACTAGATTCTAATGATAATGAGCTTGATGAGATCAATATCAAGATTAACAATTCTAATCTCTCACCTCATAGCATCTCACAGCTTCTATATTTTTGTAACCTCATTTTAGTCAACTTCCTTATGATGACATCCCCATTATCTTAACTAAGACTCAATATTTCATTCATCATGCCATATCAAATCACAAGGTCATCCATACCTATTTCATTGATCTTCATATACCTAATTATGATGATCATTATACCTTAGCTAATCCATTCCTAAAAGGTCTCATTCAAGCTTAAAATTATTCATTATTGTTCCTTTTTGCTTCAGTATTTTAGTATATCTTCCCGTGTTCCATCTTATATCATTCCTAATTTTAGTATTTTTCTCTTTATCATAGGGTAGATATTGTGCATACACCTCTAATTTATTAAGAACCTCTTACGAGTATGCTTATAGATCATGTTATGATTGGTCCCTATTATTTTGCTATATTTAATGACCCCTATAGCCTATTTAACCCTAAGATATATGTGATTATCATTTATCCTTCTATAGACCCTACCCTTCCCTCTATTGAGCCCAATTTAGATTCCATTCCTACTTCCACTCTCATTGAGTCTCTTCCCATTTTTTCTCCTATTTCTCCTTTCATTGAGACTTGCTCAATCTCTCCACCAAATCCACCTTGTCTTGGTAATGGTTTTGTCCATTTATCACAGATGGCTCCTTTGTCTACAAAATGGTTCAATCATATTTATTTTAAAGTTATTGATTAATGGACTAGATATTATTCCCTATACTAAGCTCCCTCAGCTTTTTTTATAACACCTACTATGAGTACACCTACCAAGACTACTCACAAGCATATTTGTTGCTTCTAAGACACTGATAACCATTTATCCACACATTGTTACAAGCTATGACAAGATATAAACACCTTGAATCCCACAACTCCTCAGTCCTCAGACAAATCTATACCCCAAAAAGTATTACCTAAGTATATTCCTAAGTATAAAAAGGTATATTGTCTCTAGCATCAATATGGCACACATCACACTGATCATTGTCAGATCCTTCAACAACATCTCAAGGATCACCTCTTAATAATTCTTGCACATTATATCATTCTTATCATAGGATGTTATTATAAAAATGCTCCTCCTTCTTCCCCCATAGTTCCACCACCTATGGTTCCATCTCCTCATGTGGTCCCTTCTTCACCTACTATTCCTCTACCTGTGAGTCACTCACCCATGGACCTTCCCCCACCCATGGATCTTTCTCCACCCATGAGTACCTCACCCATGGCACCTTCCCCATTAATGACCCCTTAATATCCCTTAGAAAAAACCCCCATGCATTCTCCTAATCATCTCTTGCATGATATCCCTCATCAACATGATCCTTTAAGCATTCCTATATTTTTTGTCTAGGAGATTTGACATGAAGTATTTTCCAAACTTTGACAAAGATTGATGAGACATTATCTATATTTCACATTCAAATTTATAGAGACTTATTAGATTTTATGGATAATATGTGTGGACAAATATATCATTAATTATGAACACGTGCATGGTATTCTTAAATTTTCATTTGGATTGGATGTGTGCTCCAAATTTATATTCATATATTTTATATCATTTGACATTGTATTAAATTCTTATCTATCTTACATGGTCACTTTGATTTTGCAATTTATTTTAATTATGATGTCATTATGTTCTCTTCTAGATTTATTTTTCTTCATTACATTCTCTTTTCTTTTTAAGTTCATTTTATTATGAATCCATTTTTATTTTTCATGATTGTTTTCTATCTTATCTCTATCAACATGGATAATTCTTCTTGTGACTTGGTTATACAAACCTTTCTCATTTTATTCATTCCTTCTTTACCATGTGATCAGTTAGCAAATAATTCCTTTCATTATAGTCTCCTTTTTTTGGTTTACATTGTATCTCCCTTTATTCACCTTTATTCCCTTCCATAAACTAAGCATACACATGATTAAAACTTGAAATAACATGGTTATTCATAGCTTAGCCTAAGTGTTCTAGTTCATCTTGTATTCAAATACTTAGATTCCTTGATCCAAATCTTATAGTTCATTCATGTGTATCACTCTATCTCTCATGATTAGTCATTCTAAGTCTGTATAGAGGAGGAATCATAAAATCCATAAAAGTATGTAAAATCCAAATCATTTAACAAAAAAGAAATGATCTAAAAGGAAATATTTAAAATTATCAAAAGTCAAATCACACTAAAAGATATGATTCTAAGCATATTTCCTTCTTATAATCAAATAAAAAACTCCATAGTTTGCCTCACAATATATTTGATGTCTATTAGGGTGTGGTATGCTAGTATATTATAAAAGGAGAATAAAAAAATCTCTTTGTGCTACCTACTTTCTCATGCAAGTAGCCAATCTTTGTAGTAGACCAATGTCTCTATAAGGGATCCTGAGGAAAGGGGAACACATCATGAGAAGGGAGGTCCATTTTACTTTTATTTTTCAAAACTACCGACATGATTTGATCTTAGTAGCACATTTATTTGCCTACACATCTTTGTGTCTATAGCAAACATGTATCCTATGTATATTGATGGTCACTAGTCACTTAATGTCTTCTCATGTCCTTAGTATGCCTCATTTAATCTAAGGTATTCTCATAACATTCATATATTATGATTGTTACATTCCCTTTTTCATTCCCTACTATCCTAATATTTCCCTTTGAGAAATATTGATTTGTTTGTTGATCACTCCCTTAGGGAATTCATTCATGAGTTATAATGTAAGACTATGGATAGAACCTAGCCTTCCTCATAAATTACCAAATTTTCATATTACCATTCAAAACATCCCATTTAACTATATTTTTACATTATTTCCTCCTCATTGGTGTTCCCTTTATAAGTTGCAGTATAATACTGTGAATAGGACCTGGCCTTCCTCATAAAATTTTCCAATATCCAAGTCACCACAAAAATTACATGTGTCAAATATGAGATAAGATGTGATTGATTATGAGTTCCACATAATTCACATGCTTCCCATCTTGATTTAGTATTTTTTATTCTTACTTCATTATCTTTCACTTGTATCTTCTTATTTTTTGATTGAATGTAAGAATCCAGCCATTTTTTTAAGTTTTTCATACTTTCCAACTTGAATTAGTATGATTAATTTAAGACCATTTTTACAAAAAAATTAATCTTTTTTACTTCCCAACATGATTTAGTATGATTTATTGACTTAATTGATTTTTTATACCATTATTCTTTCACGTGCTTTCCATTTTATTACGTTGTTTTCATACTTCCCAATGTGATTTAGTGTGATTTTACTTAGTTTAATTTGGTGCCACTCTTTCTCATGGTTTAAAAACAATTTTTTCCCTCTTGTTTACCACTCTTTGGTTTCTCATACATAGTCATTTTTTATTATTAAAAATTTCCCAACATGACATAGTGTATAGTACATTTTTGTTTGATTGATTATACTTTGCCATGTCCTTTTTGCCTTTATATTTTTAACCATGCATGAGTCCTACATAATGCTATAAGATAAAATGTAACACATATGTTTACTATAGCATATAAAAACAAATAAAAATGCATGTTCTATAAATAAATATATCTATGCATCCATAACCACAACCATAACACAAACTAATAAGATCAACATTATATATATATATATATATATATAATGTTTATCTTATTTGTTTGTGTTATGGTTGTGGTTATGGATGCATAGATATATTTATTTATAGAACATGTGTTTTTATTTGTTTTTATAATGTGTTTTTGATACAAAGTACTAAAATACATTGATCCATCTCTAAGGTTGGGTTCTATCATGTCTATCTCTTGGCCTAACCATACTACCCATAGATGCCTTAGATAGTTCTTTATGAATAGTACATTGTAAAGAGGATGTTTGAGATCTCAAGATTGATACCTATCAATGTAGGTTGGTCACCTAGGCTTATACCTATCCTAGCTAAATCATGGTAGCCAAATGCATGGTTCTCTCTTGAGCCAAGACCTACCATTTTTATGACTCTCCTGGTCTCACCCCTACTAATGGTTTATCCCATATTCACACACTTTTAATTGCCTCATGGCCTCTCCTACTAGTTTGAACCAACTCACCTGAGATGGGGTAGATGGTACCATGGGATCATTAAATGTTGTAGGGTCTTATGGTTTAATCACACCATCCAAGATATCATGGAGTGTTACCCTCACCTAGGATCCCCATCGAGTCCCCTCCTCATCCATAATATCTATAAAATTTAAACTAGATAGATGTTAGATCACAAATCTATCTAAAAATGTATCTATCTATAATATATCAATCAAATCTTATATAACTAGAATTATATTTTCAAATATTAAATAAATTACAATGATTTATTACCCATCTGGTATCCCCATGATCAATGGCATCCCTCTTGTAGGAAGTCCAAGTAAAGTATGGACATCTTCCAATGTGATACCAACCTTAATGAAAACATGACATCATAGGGAATCTTTTCCACTATTATATGCCTCTATTGTAAAAAAATTAATTTTTTACTCTATTTTGCACTAATCTCTACATGTTCACCTAAAATTCCTCACATTGGATGCCTTCACATCTCTCATAGTATCCTTATTTATCTAAATCACTAATGTAAGTAAAGGTATGTTGTGTTCAATTCTATCCTTTCATTTATCTTATTTTCTCCTTACTGCATTTTACTTAGCATCAATGTTATGTTTCATCATGTTCTATTCTTGAAGTAACATCTCATGTTTCACTTATGTGACATGTGATGAGATTCAAGTGGGGCATATGTATACACAATATTTTCTAACTTTTATCAATTATTGATGCTTTTTATATTGTAATAACCCATCTAGTCTCAATCTCTTTGAGTGTATTCCTTAAGAGATGCACCAAGAAAGGGCTAGGTAGACCATTGGTGCTTCATAAGATTGTTACCCCTTTTTCCACTTGTTATTTACACACTTGTACCTTAAAAACCATTCACCTAAGTTTTTTATTCTCTCTTATACACTACTCTAGTCATTTCCCACCTTTTTACCCCTTTTCCTTACCTAAAACCACTTTTTGAAAATTTACAGTACTAGGTTGACTAGGTCAAGCTTGTACTCTTATTGGTGAAACTCATTTAGGGTTTAGGGTAGCTCTTAGCTGACCTAGCCCATGACCTACTAAATTTTTGTTAGGTTAACCCTATTGGCCAAAACTTTTGAAAGGTCTTAGGGTTAAATATACCTATATATACAATATCATTTTGCCATTATATAGAAAAGAGAAGAATAAGAGTTATTGTGCATCTGTTTGTCCACCATTTTGCTTGATGAGTGAGCTTAGGGTTTCATAATTTCTTTGGAGAAATGGATCTTGTCTGATGGAGAAATAATTTAGATGCATTAATATGTTGTGTACCCTATATTTTATTTATCCTTATCATCCTTAGATACCATAACAACCTCTTACAAAGCACCTTGTCTAAGGGAGAGATTGAGGCTGGATGGGTTCATCTTGAAAGGTAAGTATTCCTAACTTTATTCCTCTTTTCTAAGAGTAGGTATATATGTATTTTTACTTCTCTTTCATGAATTAGGATTCTATATACATTTATGTGAGTATATGTCTTTTATGCATGTTTAATTTTTCTATTTATTACACCCACTTTATGCCACAAACATTGGTGAACACTAGATTAGACTTTGGTTTACTTGTTATTAGTATAGTGAATATGAAAACATAGGGCTTAGTTAAGGTTATTATGTGGTTTTTATTTATTGAAGGATTTGGAACCCTCCCTATTATTATTATTATTATTATTATTATTATTATTATTATTATTATTATTATTATTATTATTATTATTTTTACTTCTCTTTCATGAATTAGGATTCTATATACATTTATGTGAGTATATGTCTTCTATGCATATTTAATTTTGCTATTTATTACACCCACTTTATACCACAAGCATTGGTGAACACTAGATTATACTTTGGTTTAATTTTTATTAGTATAGTGAATATGAAAACATAGGGCTTAGTTAAGGTTATTATGTGGTTTTTATTTACTAAAGGATTTGGAACCCTCCCTATTATTATTATTATTATTATTATTATTATTATTATTATTATTATTATTATTATTATTATTATTATTATTATTATTATTATTATTATTATTATTATCCTCCCATAATTGGGTCTAGTGGATCCACATATTGGTCATGTTCCCAATTATCTAATGCATCCCCAATCAAAAGTGTAAGTAGGATCTATCTTCTCTGAGTTAGGATTGACTTATAATTGTGATGAATTTTTTATTGCATACATATCCCATGATAGTCTATATGACATTAAATAAACAATTTTTACCTTACCAAAAATAATATAGAGTATGAAAATAATAAACATAAAAATTATACTGTTTAAAAGAGAGAAGGGTTCCATAATAATAACATTATTATGTACTTCAAAATCATACATAGTATCAAAAGATTTTTATACTAAATATTTTTCAAGTGCATATTTTAAATCAAGCATGTCAAAATCATCCATACTCATTTTACCTATTATATTTTATTCCTCATAAGTTTTTTTTTTTTTTTTTGTAAGATTTTTCCCACTTTTAGTTTTACCTACATGGTTGTTAGTTAGCCTGATTAGGGATGTTAAGGTCATTAGGGGAGATATATTTAATGTGTTTTCTAATTATGAGTTGAGGTTTTACCTTTTTGGTGCCAAAATATCTCATTATATAATGTACCTCCTTTGTAATTTTTGGCTAATGAATTAATCTAGTTAATGAATATTTTTATGCATTTGATGTAACTTTTTTAAGACAATCTTGCTCTCACATAATTCTAGGGTTTTTTTGAAATCTATGATGTTTAGAGATATTATATTAATCTAACATGGTATTATAGATATAATATTACAATCACTTTATAATTTCTAAAATCCTTGGTGAGATCTATCTTGGATGCATTCTTTCTAGCTTTATTGGTTTTTGGCATTTTTGAGGGTTTGGTGGGATTTATTGAAATGTTTTTGAAAAATATTAATCAAGAGTCTAAAATTTAAAAATGGATAGCACCATTAGATTCATAAGGTTATAAAACCCTAGGATCAATTGTAAACATGACCTAGTTTCACGATAGTCTATTTCATCCATTTTGAAGGGTTTCAGGGCTTTTTCAGTGGTTTTATGAAAATCCATATAGTCAAGTTCTCCAACGGAAAATCCTTTTATAAGTTTTTATAGGTTTTTTGATATCCTTAGTAGATATTTGGTGTATTTTCCTAAGCATTCCATATCTATAGATTATATCCTTGGAAGGAATTTAACCCTTGTTTTCACCTATAAGAAGTTTGGGGTTGTGTCATAGTCAAAACACCCAACATCAAGACTTAACGATGAATGTCTAATCAATAACCCTGACATAAGGAATTTAGGATACATGCATATTAAAAAAAAAATTGGTACTTTAACCCTAAAATTATTACTTCAAGCTACATGTGCAGTCAAAAAACCTAACATCAAGACTTTAGGCTACATATGTAATCAAAACCCTTGACATAAGGTGTTCAGGTTGTATGTGTATTCCATAACCCTATCATAAATTTTATTTTTTTACTATTTATGTATTCTAAAACCCTAAAAATTATAATAGGTGACTAGAACCCCAACATAAAACTTTGTTGTGAGAATTATCTAAACTTTTAGCACTGCAAGAACTATCTGATCCCCTAGCACTGCAAGAAGTCTTTAAACCCATGACTCTAAAAAAACCATCTAAAATCTTGACACTATAGGATATATTCAAACCCCTAACACTAAGGTAAATCTTTAAACCCCTATCAATATGGTAACTCTTTTAACCCTCATTACTACAAGAACTCTTCAAACCCCCAATACTATAGAAACTATCCAAACCCCTGGCACTATGGGAATTATTCAAACCCTAAACACTATAGGAACTCTTTAAACCATAGGAAATGTGGGAAATTTTAAAACAATAAACATTTTTGGAACTCTCAAAACCCCTAGAACTATGGGAACTCTTCAAACCCATAGCACTATGGGAACTCTTCAAACCCCTGACACTACAAGAACTCTTGGAACTTTCAGCACTATAGTAACTCTTTAAAGATGTAAAAAATGCAAGGGACCATTCAAACCCTGATAGATAATCCTAATGACTATAGTGCACCTATAAAACTCTGATGATGTTCTAGAGGATTTCAAATTTAACCCCATGGTTTTTCATGTGAGCTCATATTTTTAAATGTCCATAACTTTTGATCTATAACTCCTTTTTTAGTGTCATCTTATTCAAAAGTGCCTATGTTTTCATGATCTATGCATTGGTTGTATTTTTAAGACATATAAAATTACCTATTTTTTCACATATTTTACCTCTTGGATGTATTATTGATAAATCCCAATGTCCCTCCAATTATTTCATACTAATACACATATTACTTAAGATACATTCTCTATTATGTTTGATTTCTATATGAGCATTCTTGTATTTAAAACTTTAGAGGAGTTACTAATGATAATTATGATGTGGTATTATGTTGTATTGTTCATTATTTGGTGTCTCTTTTAGACACTTTCATTTAATATATTATGTTGATTCATGCACTTACTACTCATTGAGATGTATTCTCTATTGTATTTGATGTCCTCTTCATGAGAGTACATTATTATTGTAAATATGGGTCATTTTAGTTGTTTTATGTATTTTTTCACTTCTTTTATGTCTTCTCTCATTTATTTCAACTTCACTTGATAGACACTCATGAGGGAAATTTTATTCTACACTAGTGGTTCTTCTTGGAAAGACTAACTATGATTCTTGGTGTGCATATATGAAACACTTGATCTTGATAAAGAATCATACTCCATTCTTATATGGAAAATTCATGCCCATTTTGACTCAAGTCAGTTCAATAAGTGGGCTAACACTTGTAACAAGGTTCTTGGTACCCTATTATTACATGTTTCTATGGATCATCATTTCTATGTCAAACATACAACATGACCCTGAACTATTTGGAGCATCCTAAAATCTATTTTTATAGATATTATTGAAATATATATCTCTCTTCCTCTAATTCCTATTGTATTTTTAAATACTTGTAATCTCTCTTCTCACTCTTCTTTTTTGTGATGACATCCATGGTGGATATTGATCTTACTTATGTCAAGCCACCACTATAGGTCAAGATTATACCTGACTGTAGCTATCCCATTATAGATTCTATTTATGTTCCTATGTATTATGTTGTTATTCTAGATCCATCACATATTGGTGATTTAGAGGACTCTACTATTTCTAGTGAGAGTACACCTTATGAGAACAATGATGACTCCTCTTTCTATGGATCCATGTGATTCATCTATAGTTTATTCTTTAACTTTGAGGGTTGTTGAGTTTTGATCTTCACTTCATATAGACATTCCTTTAGTGAATTCTCCATGACATTCATCTTCATCATACTCACCTATACTTAATGAAACTTTTGATTTTGAGCACATATCTGAGATTGACTACTCTTCCTCTTATACATATAATTATAGTAGTGATGGGGACATATCTCCACCATCTCCTTGTAACCTTCTTGATGTTGAGGAGTTATTTATTGATCAAAATACATCTAGTCCACTTTAAATATTATAGGGAACAATTATATTGATTCAAGACATATCAAACATCAGACAATCTACTACATAGCTATAGGGCATTCCATAGTCCGTTTTAGCATCTACTTCCATTATACCTTAATTACATAGAGTATTTATCCATAATACTATGCATGAGGATCAAAATTCCTTAGTTGGAGTTCCATCAATAACGTGGTGGACATATTCATCATTCATGGGTGATCCACTCTTCATTTCACCTACTTTTGATATGTTCACTTTAGTGGCATTACATTCAGTTATTGTGCATGAACATGACAAATCTATGTCACATGTCTATTTTGTACCCTACTTAGAGTTATTGTTACTATTACCTCCTTCATATTCCATTATAAAATGGGTAGACTTATAGTACACCATTTGTATTCTTTATTTGGTAAAGTGAAGAAAATTTATTCAATGTAAATGGAGCATCTTCAGTATATAGGTAGAGGATCTTGTTAGTGACACTCATAATTTTATGAGATCTTATGTAAGTATTTTTAACATCTTCTATGGCTACTTCTTAGTTATCATTTCTATGTGTTCTATTGATCTCACTTGTGGATACATTTTTGGTTGTGTTTGACATCCTTAGAGCATGCATAATTTTTCACCTTGCTCTATTTTGGAGAGGAATTTTTCCCTATGGGTTTTCTCCTTCTGTCTACTTTATGGGAGTTGAGTTGTACATGGTTACCTCATCAAGTCTCATTGCCAAAACTTGATTCTTTTACCCACCTAATCTACACTTTAGGGGGTGTTACTGTAGGATGTTTCCCACTTCTAGTTTTAGGTACATAGTTTTTAGTTAGATTGATTAGGATTTTTAAGGTAATTAGATAAAATAAACTTAATGTGTTTTATAATTATGAGTCGAGTTGTTACCTTTTTGGTGACTTAATCACTTAGTATATAATGTACCTCATTTGTACTTTTTAGCTAATGAATCAACTAATCAATTAATTAGTTAATGAATGTTTTGATGTATTTGATGAAATTTGTGTTGTGTTAATATTTATCTCACCTAATTTTAGGGTTTCCATACAATTTATGGCATTCAAAGATCTTGGAGGAATCCAACAGTTTCTTCCTATTTGGGTTATTCATTTACATAACTAATTTTAATATCAAATAAAAACCATAAAAAAAATTCATCCTCATTTATTTCACTCAAAATTTCTTTTGGAACATCCTTATCCCATTTTATTTTAGTAATAACTAAATTAAAATTCACTTATACATAAATACCTCTTTTCTCATACATGTAAAAACATGAACCAGGCTTGTATATTACTGCAATGTAATAGGCATAATGTACAAAAACCTCATCATGTAAAAATTTACTATGTTGCATTATGATGTTGTTATCTATACTTAATAACATGTTGATTGTAATAACTCATTATTTCCATCTAGCACTAACTAATAGAGACACTTTTTAATTAGACACACTACACTTGTTAATAATGCACTGTAAAAAATCAAACATGATATATTAAATTACTTCATTTTTACACATGCACTAGTTAAATATGCATAGTTTAAAAAAATCACAGTCCTCCCTTTTATTAAATTTTAATATCTATTATTCAATTATATTTTTTACATCTAGTGTTCCTAGTGTTTATTGCATAACATACCCCATTTTTAGCCTAAAAATGGGGACCCTAATTTTCTAGCCTTTTACTCTACTCCCACATACGCTCAAGGTTCATTGGTATCAACACTACAACTTTCCTTGGTGGTCCATCTTGATTCACTTATTGAATTGGGAATAGAAACCACCATTATTTTAAATACCACATTCATACGAGTCAACTTGGTATTTTACACTTAGCATAAAAATAAATTTAGGGCCTCCTAATTTACCTTCAAATCATGGCTCCCACAAATTTCCTTTCCCTCTCAACCTATTTCTAGGGGTTTATCATGGTGTTGTCAGGTGATGATAGTGACATTGAGTAACAACATTATCATTGGTCAACCTAAATTTTTTGTGTTGTCTTATTTTATCTCTATTCTTCTAAAAATTTATAAAAACTTATTTTTTTACCTTGTGTAGGTGGTGAACAACATTGAGTGACAATGAGGGGGGGAAATGTGGCATCAAGATCCATTAGATTACCACTTTGTAGTCATCGAGTGACCATATTATCGATCATCAATAATTAATGAAGATGTTTGGCCATTGTCATAAAGCAGTTAGAACATTAAAGGTGGTTGTTGGTAGCTTGAGATATATATATATATATATTGGATCATTTTTTCATAATAAGGGTTGGTTTTTCTTCTCCAAATGAGACTAGAGAGACATATACCCCTTATTTTCTAATTTTTTATTATTTTTTCATCCCTCTTATTTTACATGGTGAGATGTTATTGATATTTACAGTCGAATGATTATTGTAACACTAGTGTGTTATTCAAGCAACATTTTTATTCAATATGAAGAGTTATGTAATATTTATTTATCATTTGATTATGTGTGGTATATGGTAGCAGTGTATATTTTTCTTCTTGGCTCTTTTCTCCTCAAATTCTGGCACTAGTTTGCATCTTGATTATATGAATGTTGACCAAATGTATGAGTGGTTTGTGTGTTACAAGTGATCGAACAAGTGTGTATTTGGGTATATCCTCCCATGAATTTTTATCTCTTTCCCCCCACCTTTTTTTTAATTAGTGTGATAGTTTAGGTTTTGATTTAAATTTTAAGTTTAATGTTTATCTTGATTGCATGCTCTTATCTATTCCTCATTTAAATATTATTGAAATTATAATCAATAGATGTGTCTCTCTAAATCAAATATTTATTCATAATTCGATCATGTGGTAATCAAGACCTTATTATATTTTTAATGCATATTGACATGGATAAAATGCACACACATGCCCCTTGAATAGAATGGTCACAATGAACTGACTAGATTGCCATACATACTAAGACTTGGTAATCAAGACCTTGGGGATATTTGCTTGCACATGTATCGTTTTAGGAGAGGAAGGGACTAACAAACACTACATAAGTTGGCATTTCACAAGATGCTCATCAACAAATTAACACTAGAAGGAGGATCTAGTCAAAATATTTTAGGATTATCATTTTTTTAAACACACTTCCCTCTCCTTTATAATTTTCCCACCCTATTACATGATTTAAATTTTCATCAATAGATTGGAACTATAAGGAGGGATGAAATTATGTTTTTTAGACTTATCTTTTATTTTTAATATCTTTAACCCAGTTATTTTCTAGATTCTTAGAATAGAAAAATAATTATCTAAGTCTTATAATGGTTTTAGCTTGGCTGGAAGGACATGGTTGTCATGTGAATATTATAAAACCTTCTCATGACTTACCTAAAAATCCCCATAAATTTTATGTAAAGTACATCCATGGTGGTGTCAATACTATTGAGGAACACATATATGCTTTCAAAGAAGCCATTATTATAAAATACATTCAACATGATGATGTGGCTTAATGCATATTCCCATTATCATTAGATCAACTACTTATTATTAGTATCTTGGTCAACTAGAAGGGTGAATCACAACATGGGCCATCTTTGATAACTAATTCCTTAATTATTGTAGTGTGTTTGTTAACCCTTTTATCTTATTCTATCAATTTTACACATCCCTTAATGGGTATAATGAGCCAAATGTTGTATTTAACCATAGATTCCATCAAATATACACTAGGAAGAGGGATCCTTTCTTTCAAATAGAGGATGTAGTGATCAGGTTATATCTCCAAGCCTTAGATCTTGTGACTACAATGTTCATTAATATTGACCCCTCTGCTCTCACCTCATTAACATCAATCTACTAAGAGGCTACTGACATAGAGAAAAAAATTAATAACCCAAGGTATTTGTGCCCAAAATACTTTAACTTACATGCCTACAAGTCATCCCATAAACCAACATGTGCCTTACAATGAAGTGTTCCCCAAGTATTTATTCAACCAAACCTTACTATGACAAATGTGAGTCCTTGTTTATTTAATGGATATAACTCAATTAATTGTATGTGCAATCAGTAGACTAATTCTTATAAATTTAGTGAATATGTATCTTTTGGTATTTTCACCAATAAGATAACATTGGTTGTAGGATATAATCAGGAGGCAATACATAATCCAAGATGTGAAACTAAGTACCCTTATACACTATCTAGAGTTTGTGGTTCTACATGTACAACTAATCTAGATTTGATGATACACACTATGGAAATCCCATCTCAAAATCATGATCAATTATTTAAAGGATATAATAGTAATGATGATGACTCTAAGTATGAGGAAGTAGTAGTTGGAGAAAGCATCTTAGTGGATGAAAAGAAAAGTGATGAGAAGCTATCGACCCAAGAACAAATAGATTGACATCATTTGTGATCATCTAATAGAATAATTAGAGGAGTTAGAGCTATTAGATGAGGACTATACATGCTATGCACTTGAGACATTATTATCTTATGTTTCTACCTCTCTATTTAAAGAGCTAATCCATATTTGTCAAAAAATTTGTGGTAGTATTTTGTCTTCTCCTTCATGATTTGAAGATAAGGGAATAAAAGAATAAATCAATGCTAAGTTAAGCTACTTAAAGAAAGAGTAAAACAAAGAATAAGGTGGTTGTATCTTTAAAAAGAGCAAGCTAGAAGATTTTGAAATTGATTATCTCTCTCTCTTTAGTTTAGCCTCACCTCCAAAGTATTTGATGATACCAAAACATCCCTCTCAACATTAGAGACAATCGAAATAACAAGCCATTGACATAGTTTCCTAAATGAAGAAGTCAAGACAACAGAGGTTCTATATGAAAATGAATTTATTTAGTTCAGATCTCCACATATTTTGGTCACTAATGAAAAATTTAGAACATCTTTGATATGAGAAGAACCTATAACACTCCCATGCATTCTGGATGCTGTGAATGATGAGGAGGATTCTACATAGGCATCTATGTGTATCAAAAAGCAACCACTAAGTAACTAATCTTCTGGATGCCATCAGAAACATTCCACTTATAGGTTGGTTCTTCCAATCAATTTGGTATGTACAAATACCCAATCTTATCCCTCATTAAAATATAATGTTTTGGCATAGGTATTTTATAAACCCTATCCCTCATGCTTCCTTTAATTTAGATGTAAACATAAATCAAAATTATACATTCCTAAATTGTTTAAGTTGTATGACAAATACATTGATAAATTATTATATGATAGTGTTTTATATCATAGAGAGAAACATAGAAAAAGTAGGTGTGCCCTCTAGCCTCTTTGAAATCTTGAAAAAATAGTTTTCTAACTGGTTCAATTATGCATTTTCCTAAACATTTCTTGTGAATACTTTTTGTTTTTCCTTCCCTATTTTTTTACCTTTTCTTTCTTTCTTGTCCCTTGTTGTTAGTATATGTTTAATTTTATTTGTTTTCTATTTTTTTGTTGGGTTAACCCAACTATTTGTGTCCTCAGGTTCCCCTTGTTGATCAAAGAAATAAAATAAAGCACCAATGTAAAAGTATCATGGATGGCCAAGGAGCCTTTTATAATTTTACTCAAAAATTTTGTGTTAATTTCTATTATTAGTTTGTTTATTTACTAAATTCTAAAATTCAACAATTCATAATGGAACTTATGAATTTTAGAAAAACTATTTTCTTGTTCGAAGCCATCTAAGGAACTTACAAAAATATCTAAAGAAAAATATAGCATTGCTTCAATTATGGTTTGTTTAAAATTTCATGGGCTTGATGATGTACTTTTCCATATGGATTGGTCCCAAACCCTCTATGGATGTAAATTAAAAATATCCTTTTAAAATAATTTAGTTAAAATGTATAATATAAAATTCTCTTTCAATGGGTGATTTTGGCATCCTCCACCATAGGTTTTTTAGTCTAGTGGAAGTGGAACAAGGCCTTTGGAAAGGACTAAAGGTATCTCTTTTAGGGATATAAATGCCTAGATAGTAGCAATGCAATTCCTGCACCACTTCCCCCCAATATAAATTGAGAACATCTTTCCCTCAATAGTTTTAGCCTTGTCTAAATCTGAATTACTATGTGTGAATGCAAATAAAATTAATTAATCAATCAATCACACACTATATGGTTTTATAAGGAGAATTTATTAGTATTTCACTCATTATTATATACTTTAGTGCCTTTGAATTTTGGATTATTCTAAGTGATAGCTTATAGCTAATACTTTTTATTCTTGTGAAATCAGATATTCTAGATTCTTGAAATAATCAAGAGCATTTCCCATTAGAATTCACCATTTATTTTTTCTTGCATAACATTCCCCATTTTTATCCTAAAAATGGGGACCTTCTTTTTTTTCCTTTTTCTTTCCTCCTGTATACTTTCATAGTTCATTGGTCTTAACACTACAACTTACCTTGGTGGTCTGTCTTAATTCATTTGTTAAATTGGGGCTCAAAACCACCACTATTAAAATTACCATGTCTATGCAAGTCAAATTGTAATTTTGAACTTAGTTTAAAAATGGATTCAGTGCCTCCTAATTTACTATTGTCAATATGAATTTTCACCCTTTGGAGAAGTGGGTTCAAGGCTTTTCCCTTCAACTGAAATAATAGAAACACTCGTCAGTTTATGGGTGACCTTATGTAATGAGTGAATCTCCAAATAGGGATGGTTCCCCTATTAAATAACCTACATTAATAATATGAAGAAGGACCAAAAAAAAAAAAATTAAAAAAACATAAAATAAAAGAGGTGATGTGCCAGAATATCTCTACTTGCCTAAACATACACAACTCATAACTAAATAACTCTTTTGCATAAATATTTTGTAGGAAGGAATGGATATTTTTATAACACTTATAAGGGATGACAAATGGCCTTATAGAATCTGAAATGGTGAAAATTCCACAACTAGACCTTTCATAAGCTTGTTTACACACAACCTACAACCTGAAAATGAGTAATTTTTTGCATATAGGTGAGATAAATGGACAAAAAATAAAGGGTAAATAAATTTAACCATAATAATATCATCAAAAAATCATATGAATTCACACAGTATATAAATTTCTGAGAAGGCAAGAAAGTTAGCTTTTTAATTGCTTTAAAGGCATTGAACAAGTAGTCAAGATTCAAAACCAAACCTTTTCCTTCTTATTTTACAAGGAGAGAGCCATATATTTATGGAAATACATAAGGAAATAGAGATATAGGAGATAAATTTGAAGTGGATGATAAATTCATGCCACATTCACTATTCATGAATAGTTTCCACATGTGGAGGTGTTTATCCATGGTCAAAAGGTGGATCTTTGTTTTGTACTTGATCAATCACTTGCATGTGATTGCATATGTTTTCCCACATTATCACATAAGTGAGACCAATCACATGATAACTTATATTTTTCCTTAAAATATACCAAGACAAATTTAAATCAACTTTTGACTTATGTAAGAAAATTATAGATCCACCCAAAGAAATTTGTTTCACTTTCACATGGGAAAGCAAGCACATGTGAGGACATATCCTAAATATGAATCCATAAAAAAATTTCAACCCACTATTTTCATATCATCTTTTACCTCATAAAATATTCCATGTGGGCCATTATACATCTCTTAAAATACATCTCACCACTATGCCACATCACTATGCACAATCACCATGAATAGTGACTACATGAATATAGTTTATTGAATAATATTTTATCTCCAAATAGTAATAAATGTGTGATCTCATAATTATTTTGAAAACATTTCAACCATGCTACAACCAAATAGTGACTAGAATTAATTAACATTACTAGCAACCTCTACAAAATTACTTACCTGTTAAGCAAAGACTAATAGCCTTATGTAGTCCATTTGGCATGAAGTCATGAAAATAATAACCAAATATGATTTGAACATGATAAAAACTAATGTAAATTCTTTATATAAAACTAACATTGGACAATTCAACCTCAAATCAACAACAATACATGTGAAATAGCACTTAGGGAATTACAAACTAACACAACTACAACCAAACATGTGCATGCAAGCACTTATAGGAAATACTAAAAAATAGCTAGTAATGTGCATAAAGCACTTGGAAAAATAAAAAATACACTAAAATTATATTTAAAATATGGCATCCCATCTCACTCATTCTAGATCAAAGCAAAAAATCTTGGAATCCCCTTGACTCCATGTGAACATATATCCATATGAACCCATGAAATATTATGCTTGGAATAGAAAACATGACTTACCAAGATTTATTGATGTCATTAAGTCCTTAATTTTGGTCTTATTATCAATGTGGATTATAATTTTATTGATTGAAAGAGTTGATTCCAATGATCCATTGGAACTAGAAATGGAGGTAATGATGTCTTGAGGCTTATTAATAGCTTCAAATTCTTCCATAAGAGTGTGGTTTTGCTATTAAGTATCTTCAAGAAATTATTCATGATCATTAATATTTTCATACATTTTTTCAACATTAACATCACTTTCACCATTCTTAAAAAGTTTTGGAACAATGTTATCCTCTTCATATAATAAATAGTTGCCTAAAGCAACCTTTTCAAGAAACTTGTTAAAACCAAATTTTGGAAGTTCATAAACCTCTTAATGAAAATTATAGGTTCCCAAACCTATCTCCTCTATGATTAGATAAGGATAAAATTCATGGTTTTCGACCCCCCATTCATCAAGAAAAAAATTAGGAATACCTTCAAGAAGAGTGGATAGGTCTCCATCACTTGGATGCTCCTCATCATCAAGTATAGTACAATTGACATTGGCAATGCTTGGAATGTAAGGCTCTATATGAAATTTTGAAAGAGATTTAGAATTTATAGTATCTTTATTATCATACCCTGTTTTAAAACACAAATATGGCTAATCTAAAGAATGGTCCTCCAATCTTTGCTTTAAAGTCTCTTGCCAAACATAGTGCAAAATAAGGTGGCAAATCAATTACCACAACATCTTGAAGAATAGAAATATTTGGGAAAGTATGAAAAATAAATTCAAAACCTTTTATCACTCCAAATATCTTGGTATCCATCCCATCTATTTGTAACACTTCTTTTTTTAATGTTTCATATTTTAAACCAAGCTTATCAGCAATATGCTTTGGCATAATTATGTTATGAGCACCACTATCAACCATACAATTACCAACTATATGATTTTAAATGATAAAATATAGGTATAATGGAGGTTTTTTACCATATTTACTTGGTTATACTTCATCCTCTATTGACATCATCTTCTCTTTAATGGGTGGTACTTCTTGTTTTATAGGTTGTCTAAAATTGGTGAGAACCACACCTTCCTTCCTTGCTGGTCCAACTGCGATATGGAGATTATAGAGCTCTTTTTGGAGTAAATCATTTTTCCATAGAATAGATAAATTATCCAAAATTTATATTCTCACATGTGCCTTCTTAATTATGTCTATAATGTTGAAATAATAATCACTAATCCTTGGCTACCCCTTTGGAAAAACAATGTTCTCTTAACTATGAAGAATTTGAGACACTACATTGACTCCAACATTATGATTTTTATAATTTTCCTACACTTATGGGGATGAAATAATATCATTATTCCTTTTAAAATATGAATAAAATAAATCAGGAGTTTGTATTACCTCTTGTGCATCATCTATTTATCTCCTCTTAGATCTTGTGATCACTACTACTATGTTTGCATCCATTTGTTGATCCATGATACAATGGTCTCCATATTTCCAATTAAAAATTTTGTCATAAACATTCCTTTGACCCTCATAAAGCTCTCTTTGAAGTAGAATTTTAGATTGTGACAATTGAAGCATTACTATTGCTTGCACACCTAGAGCTTGATTTAACACTCCATTTTGGAAAGAATCTTGACTATGGGGTTAGTTACATGGAGTAAACCAATATTTATATTTCATGAGGTTATTTTAGATAGGTATACTAAATTTATAAGAGGAAGTATTATTTGGATTAATAATTACATATGGATTAACTTATGTAATGGATCCTTGTACTTGGTAGGGAGGTCTATTTGGTTAATATTTTTGAAAAGGAGGCATATTATATTGGTATTGTTTATAAGGAGAATGATATAATTTATTTTTTATGGCCACCATCTCATTCCCAAATGATTGCATTAGACTCATCATTTTACTTAGATCACTAGTTGGCTAGGAGGAGTTGTAACTTGGTTAGATAGAGTTTGAATTGGGACTGATGTGGGAAAATCAAGAGGTTTGGAGTGATTAGGGGATGAAATTATTGTAATAAAGGAATATGAGGCCTTGGATAAATATTATTATCTTGGATGAGACAATTCTCAACCCTTATTTCCACTTTATATGCATCATATAATGTATTTCCTCCCATTGATTGTATCATCAGTAATACATCACTGTTTAGGGACTTAAATAAATACAAGAATGCATAGTTAGTAATAGAATTGACCATGGGTGGAATCCTATCCCAAGTATTTTGAAATATATATTTTAAATCAACCATGAACTCTTGAGGATATCTCTTTATAGTAGTCAACTGCTCCACTAGTGATAAGTGGTCACTTCTATCTTGAAAATGCTTGCATAAATGTTCTCCCAATTCATCCCAATTATCGGTTGAATTTGGTCTTAAACCCCTATACCATTGTAGGGATTTAAATTTAAATTATGAATCAGGGAGTCTAATAGACACATTATATTAAAAAATATTATGGACAACACATATACTAGAAATATCTTGGATATCTTTAATAGGGGTGGTGGAATTCCCTCTAGTAAAATATGGGATGCTTTTAAGGGAAGAAATGGGTATGTCATCATATTGAACAAGGTTGAGGGGACTATCACAATTAAAGGTAATACAAATCTAATTTATTGGAATGGACATGAAAGGAATATGGTTTATCCTTCTTCTTGGTTGAGGAAACCTACCAAATAGAGGTGTATGTTGGGACCTTGGGGAAAGTAATTTTGAACCTATAGTTCTTCTTATAGGAGACCTAGATAATCTAATTATTCTTGAATGAGAAAAAAATAATTCAAAAAAATTAAAATTACATTTTGAATAAGGTCTTGTCTCACTTGACCTAAAATTATTAGGCTGATATATAACCATAAATTTATGGAGTCGCTAGGTGCTTGTAGAAATGTCTTCAATGCTAGAACTTTCTTAGAATATCACTAACTTCTTAGATTGAAACTTATTCAAAACTCTAAACTCAATGGATTTACATTTCCCACTGTGTGTGCTATAAAATGTTGTCAATATGAATTTTCACACTTTGGAGAAGTGGTTTCAAGGCTTCTCCCTTCAACTAAAACAATGGAAACACTCCTCAAATTGTGGGTGACCTTATATGAGGAGTGAATCTCAAAATAGGGCTGGTTCCCCTGGTAAATCACCTACAATAATACTAACTCTATTGTTTTAAGAGGAAAGGTATATGAAAATAACATATAAATAACATAAACTAAAGGAAGTGATGCACCTGAATATCTCTACTTGCCTAAACATACACAAAGAAGCTAAAGAAATGAATAACATGCACAACTCATAACTAAACAACTCTTTTGCATAAATATTTTGTGGGAAAGCATTGATATTTTTAAAAAACATAAAAGGGATGACAAATGGCATTGTATAATCTCAAATGGTTAAAAATACATAACTAAACCCTATATAATCTTGATCACACACAACCTACAACCTATAAATGAGTAATTTTTTTCATATACGTGAGAGAAATGGACAACAAATCAAGGGTAAAGACACATCACCACAATAAGAGAATCAACACATCATATGAATTCACATAACATACAAATTTTTGAGAAGGCAAGAAAATTAGCTTTTTTATTACTTCAAAGGCATTGAGGGTAGATGCAGAATAATGGGGGACAAAAGGGGGTATAAAGTGACACATTTTTTTTTTTGAAAATAACAATAGTTGAGCTTGGAGAGAATGTTAGACTCACTTTAAAAGTAATTTTACAATGATATAAGAATATAAATTATGTCATTTTGAATGTAGTTTTTAATTATATAATTTTTTAAAATACCCAAATGATAAAAGTGTGAAAAATAGATACATTTATGATAATATGTTGGTCATGTTTGTGAAAAGATAAGGAAATTGCATGTGTACGAACACACTTTTTTGAGTAAAGAATTAAATTTTTATATGAAAATTCATATATGGATAGGTGAAATGCCATAGATTTTTGAGAATATATATATATATATATATATATATATATATATATATGTGTGTGTGTGTGTGTGTGTGTGTGTGTGTATGTATATATATATATGTATATATATATATGTATATATATATATATGTATATATATATATGTATATATATATATATATATATATGTATATATATATATATGTATATGTATATATATATGTATATATATATATGTATATGTATATATATATATATACACACACACACACACACACACACATATATATATACATATATACATATATATATATATATATATATATATATAATTTTTAAATAATTTTACAAGTCAAGACAACTAAAAAATTGAAACTACAAGTGTACGAAAATAATTTTTTGACCTTAAATTCATGATGATCATATATATTTTTTAAATCATAGTTGAAAATGTATAGATTGTTGAGATATAAGTTTTATAAACTTTAGATTAATATTCAGAAATTTATAAGGTAATTTGTGATGATATTTATATAGTTCATAACGAGGTATGTTATGTATAAATTAAGTAACAATTATAAATAATATTCTAACATTTAAATTTTTATCTATTCTAATACTACACTTTCTCCTATACAAACCCATATAATTTTTTTTAAATAATAAAAGTTTCTTGATCAAATGTCTCGACAAAGATGAAAAGAATCCTAAATTTCTTAGAAACTAAGTGGGCTACTCCATGACCAGTTTCAAGGTAGGCTCGACCTCCCCAAGCCTATACCCAAGGTAGATTTGGAGGGAAAACACAAAAAAATTGAAATGTTGAAAGGACGTATGCCCTTTTGGGAATGTAATTTTTTTTGTAATTTAAATGTTATAGAAAGACGTGTGTGTGTGTGTGTGTGTGTGTGTGTGTGTGTGTGTGTGTGTGTGTGTGTGTGTGTGTGTGTGTGTGTGTGTGTGTGTGTGTGTGTGTGATATAATATATATTACAATTAGAGGTTGTTGATAAACACTTTGGACTACAATTGTTTTTACCCTTTTTGATGTTTTTCAAGGATATATTTAGTAAAATAAATTTAAAGTATATTTTTACATTTAATTTTATATTACATTTTATAAATTTTATAAAATGTAATATATAAATAAATATAAACTTATAATTTAAATCTATTTTACTAAATATATCAAATTAGGGCCACTCAACATATTCTAAATTGATTATAGAGCTTTAGGAGTTACAATTTAGAAGTTAGTTTTTTAAATTTCATTTTAGTCAATAATTAGTTTTTAGAATTTTAGGATCATAAGATAGAATAATAAATGAGGTTACAAATCATGTTATACTTTTAATAGATTACTACCATTGATTATGCCCCATATTTTACATAATTGAATATGCCTTACTTACTTTACCTACTTGAGTATGCCCTACCTGATTGAATACCCAAGCTTGAAGGTGGATTCTTAAATAATTTATGGGTTTTTCAATCAATGGGTCTATTAATATCCATAAATGAATACCCTTTATCATGAAATTTTTAACATACCTATAATCATGATACACTTACACATACATGAAATCTATCACATACCTATTACATATATGTGTGCATTCATTCATACATGACATCTACTTGTAATCTTGATGTGATAACTTATACTAGACATTAATCACACTAATAGACTCCATGCTAAATATAATAAATCAAAATACCATTAAAATTCATTCTAAAAAGATACCGTTCACTCTTAAAAATAATTTAGATAGATGGTCAATCCATGCATTCTTCAAATCCAATCTCATGCATTATTCTAAAGTCACGTAAAATAAAGTCATATTCTAGCACTCATAAAATAAAGTCATATTCTATCACTCCAAATTCACATATGACACTCCCTTGTTATCTTTCATCATCCTTAATCACTCCCTCATCAACCATAAAATTCACCTATCATCCCTATTCATTCCCTCACTAGTTCTCATTGTCTCTAATTATCCTTAATCACTTCCTCATTGGCTATCATAATCCTTCATTATTGCTAATTATTACCTTGTCAACCCTCATCATCCTTAGTCACTCCCTCATCATCCTTTATCATCCTTGATTGTCATTTATCATTCCTAAACACTCCCTCATCAAACCTCATCAACCCTAATAATACATAATCACTCTCTCATCATCTCGAGAACCATCCCTAGTCACACTCTCATCATCCCTCATCATCCCTAATAAATCCCTCATTTACTATCATCATTTCTTATAATCCCTAGTCAATCCTTCATCATCTTTCATTGGACCCCTCATCATCATTAAGCACTCTATCATCAACTTTCATCATTTGTAATAATCCCTAATCACCCCATCCTCATTTGTACTCATCCCTCATCATCCCTAACCATTCCCTCATTGTCCCTCATCATACCTAATCACTTTATCATCATCCCTAGTCACTCCCTCATCTAGTATAATGTGTTATAATTTATTAGTTAGTATAAATTTGTTTCATATTAAAAAATATATTTTTTAGATGAATCTTGAATGGTGTTTCAATTCCTTTTATTTTGATTGGTCTGTAATAAGGTGATTATTATCATACATGTCTAGTAGTTTAGATAGGGTCATGATGGATTACTCTAGGGATATTTTTGAATGATTTACATGGTGGAAATAAAATAATAGATAAAAAATTTCCTCTTTTCACTTTCTTCATATGTGGTGAAATACTTCTTCTAGACATAATTATTTCCAAATTATTGAGCAAAAGGGTCAAAGCATATTGTATATTCTCATGTTTATGATTTCTTCTCAGATAATTATGTGGTTCATGAGTATAAATTATTAGAATTTGTGCTACTAACTTTTTTATGCCATTTTTTCTCATTGCATTGAAATCTTTGTGCTTATGTAGGAATTATGATAGGAAAGTGGAGAGGGGGTTGAGCTAAACTACAAATACTTTCATCATTCATCTATAGTGTGGTCTCCATAATTATTTTTTACCATTTAGGTTTAATTTTTAGGTTTTTGGGTTAAGGGTTTTTGGTTTAAAGTTTATAGTCTAGTGTTTTGAGTTAATTATTTGGGTTCTGGCATTTAGGTTTTAAGGTTTAGGGTTTATCCAATTTTAAGATTTAGGGTATATGGTTTTGGGTTTAAGGTTTTATGGCTCTAGGTTCTAGGTTTAGGGTTCAAATTTTAAGGTTTAGAGTTTAGTGCTTAGGGTTTTAGGATTAGGTTTTAGTGCTAAGATTTTAGGGGTTGGGGTTTTGTGTTTAGGGTTTGGGGTTTAGTGTTTAGGGTTTAAGGTTCATGATTTTAAAATTTGTGTTAAAGGGTTAGTTATTAATATTAAGGGTATAGGGTTAATTTTTTATGGTTTAGTGTTTAGGATTTAGGATTTTAGTCTTATGGTTTGTAATTTAAGGTTGAGGTCTTAAATTTTAGGTTTTAAGGCTTAGGGTCTAGGGTATAAAGTCTTGGGTTTAAGGTGTTATGTTTAGGTTCTAGGTTTTGGGGTGTAGGTATTATTGTTTTGGATTTAAGGATAATCTATTAAGGTTAAGTTTTCAAGGTTTATGGTGCTTAAGGTTCAAAATTTTATGTTTATGTTATTTAGGGTTAGGGTTAGGGTTTTAGGTTTTGTGGTTAATGTTTTAAGTGTAAATAGAGTGTAATAGGGTGAATAACTACATTTATGCCTAGTATGAGTGATTATATCATGAATATAGTAATATTTCATATATGACTAACTACATGCCTACATGTAGTACTAGGTACAGGGTAGATGTAATGTTTGAATGATTGTATCATTATTATATGTATGTTATAGGTTGAATGTTCTAAGCTAGACATTTATGCATATTGATAGACCCATTTATTAATAAACCCACAAATTATTAAGAATTCATCTTGAATCCACCTTCAACCCTTTTATATGAATGTCCCTAGTCACTCCTTTCTCTATATAGGCTAGAATGACCCCTATCCTTTCAAGATATGGCTTAGCCAATGCTCCCTCTCCTTTCTCTATAGAGGTGATAACTCAATATTATGATTTATGGATAGAGGTTTAGGATTTATAAACTTAGTTTTTAAGGTTTATGGTGGATGGTTCAATATTCACAAGTTAGGGTTTAGTGTATAGGTATTCGCATTTAGGGTTCAAGTTTTAGTGTTATGGCTTAAGGATTAGGATTTAGGGCTTATAATTTATATTTTATGCTTAAAAGTTTAGGATTTATGGTTTATGGCTCAAGGGACCAAGAGTTTAGAATTTAGGGTTTAGGTCTTGGTATTTGGGGTTAGGGTTTTGGGTTTATGGTTTTGCACTTACAATTTAGGGTTTACGATGTAAGGTTCAGGGTTTTGGTCTTGGGGGTTTGTTTGAGGTTTTAGGGTTTATAACTTAGTGTTTAGTATTTAGGGTTTGGGATATAGTGTTTAGGGATTAAGGCTTAGCTTTAGGATTTAGGGTTTAGAGTTTATGGGTTGGGGTTTGGGGTTTTAGTTTTACGGTTTAGGGTTAAAGGTTTAGGGATTTAGGTTATGTGTTTAAGGTTTTGGGTTTTTGATTTTTGATTTGGGTTTAGAATTTTTGGTATAGGAGTTAATGTTTAAGGGTTATGACTTATAGTTTATGGTTTTAGGCTTGTGGCTTAGGGTTAAGGGCATACATTTAGTTTTTAGGGTTTCTTATTTAGGATTTTAGGTTTATGGTTTGTGGTTTAGGGTTGAGGGCTTAAATTTAGGTTTTAGGGTTTAGGGTATATGGTATAAAGTATAGGGTTTTAAGTTTTAAGTTTATATATTTAGGGTCTATAATTTAGGTTTTATGGATTTTTTTTTGGTTTATGGTTAATGTATTAGAGTTAAGGGTTCAAGGTTTATGGATTAGGGTTTAGGGTTTAGGTATATTATTTAGTGTTCATGGTTTAAGGTTTATGGCTTAAGGTTTGGGGTTTAGGGTTTAGGTTTAAATTTTTAGGGTTTAAGATTTAGTGTTTAGGGTTAGGGGTTAGGGATTAATGGTTTAGGTATAAATGGAGTACACTAGGGTTATTAGCTACATTCATTTCTAATATGAGTGACCATATCACAAGCACATGAAAATGTCATGTATGAGTTACTAAATACCTACATGTAGTACCATGTATGTGGTAGATGTAATGTTTGAATGACTTTATCATTACTATATATGTTATACGCTATATGCTATAGGATATTAATTAATGCATATTGATAGACCCATTAATTAAAGTTATTTTTTTAAGTTGAGAATAAGGTTGTTAAGAAGATTACAAGGTAAAGATTAAAAAAATCCAAAGTATAGTACATATCCAACTTTGTTGATTGACTATAAACCTATTATAAAGGTCTAATGTTATTATGTAAACACTATAGAATACTTAAAATTAAAGTGATTCAAATTATTTGATAGATAAGCTAGGTCAATATCCTTCTACGTAATCAAATTAGGCCATCCAAGCCTAAAGAGTAGAGTTTTCATTGAATTATAATTCTTAAGAAAGAAATAAATGAAATTAGTTTCTTATCCTTAAAGATAGTCTCCAGACATCTCAATAAAGATTTGTAATAATCCTTTTATAAGCTTAGATTAACAACACCTTTTCAAGACCAAATATGCCTATATATAATATTTTAGTAGTGCTTAGGATTTAGTCAACATTTTTGGCACTTTGGTGATCTAATTGGTATCTTGAGATTGTGTAAATACACCTATGAGTCTTGCATAATTATCTTTATATTTTCATTGAGTTTCTGAATTTAATGAGTTCAAAAAACTAAGTAGGTTTTATAAATCTTTGTATCAAGTCCTTAAGAGGTAGAATTTGGCTTAATAGGCCTATAAATGGTAGAGTTATTGTCATCTAAATTTTTAGTTGAATTTATTCATGCACTAAGAAGCTTGAGTCAATTAATTGGTTAAACCCTCATAATATTGTTCCAAGAAGTGAGGATGTACAATTAAATGGTTTAGGAGTCAAAGAAGGGTTTCATTTGAAGGTAGATTACTATCTTGGTATTGAGTACCCTATTTTAAGCCATTAAAAGTGTCCTTCGATTTGAATATAGAGGCTAAAAATTCAAGAGATAATACTAAAGAATAAGGTCACTAGTAATTCAATACCAATACTCAAAAGACCTTTTGTGATAGACTAACAGAAATTTATGGTTAGGAAGAGACCTGATTGTAAGCAAGTTTCTATAGGACTTTGAAGTATAACAGGTTGAGTAAGTTGAGTACTTAATTTAACACTAGTAGGGAATAGTATATATCAAGATATGGCTTGTGTATTTAGGTATGACATACTCCTTGAGATCAAGCCATGGCTCAATTATTTAATAAAGTAGAGTATACTCAAGCAGATAAAGAAGATAGGGAATACATAAGTAGGTAAAATAGACATGTAATTCTCAACGGTATATATCTATTACATACGTAAAATGATTTGTAACCTTTTTTCTCATTCTATCTTCTTATCCTAAAACTATGAAAACTAAGTATTGATTGGAATGGAATTTGAAAAACTAACTTATAAATGGTAACTCCTATAGTTCTATAATCAATTTTAGAAGATGTTGATTGTCCCTAATTTATTATATTTAGTAAAACAAATTTAATGTATAAGTAATATAAAATTATATTAATTATAATTAACATTTATTTTACTATATATATCCTTAAAAAAATCAAGCATGGCATAAAAAAATTGCAGTCCAAAGTGCTTAACAACAACCTCTATGCAATGTGTGTGTGTGTGTGTGTGTGTGTGTGTGTGTGTGTGTGTGTGTGTGTGTGTGTGTGTGTGTGTGTGTGTGTGTGTGTGTGTGTGTGTGTGTGTGTGTGTGTGTGTGTGTGTGTGTGTGTGTTTTCAACAACCTTCAAATTTCAAAAAATAAATTTAAGACCAAAAATGGTGTATGCCCTTTAGAAAGGTTATACTCCCTTTACAAAGGGCATGCATCCTTTGTAGTCCAAAGGGTATACACTATTTGTAAAGGGAGTATGCCCTTTGGACTAAAAAGGGCCTATGCCATTTAGGGTTGGGACCCACCCTTCCTTATTTTTGAATTGATTTTTTTAAAAAGAAATGGCATACACCCTTTACATAAAATGCTTTGCATTTTTCATTGTGTCACTTTTTTTTATCCCCTAACTTTGTGCATCTACCCTTGAAAATGTATTCAAGCTTTGAAACCAAAGCTTTTCCTTTTTATTTTACAAGGAGAGAGCCATATATTCATGTAAATAGATAAGTAAAGAGAGATATAAGAGATAAATTTGAAGTGGAGGAGAAAATCCTGCCACATTCACTATTCATGAATAATGTCCACATGTGGAGGTGCTTACCCATGGTCAAAAGGTGGATCTTTGATTTGTACATGATGAATCACTTGCATGTGATTGCATATCTTGTCCCTCACTCTCAAATGTGTGTTAAAAATCACATGATAACTTCTATCTCTCTTTCAAATATTCTAAGAAAATTTGAAATAAACTGTTGAATTATGCAAGAAAATTATAGAGCCAGCCAAATAAATTCATCCCACTTTCACATGGGAAAGCAAGCACATGTGAGGACATATCCTAATTATGAATAAATCCTAAAATTTTGACCCACTCTTGTCATATCATATTTTCCCTCATAAAATATTCCATGTGGGCCATTCCACATCTCCCAAAATACACCTCACCACTATGCCACATCACAACTATGCCACATCACTATGATAGTCACCATGAATAGTGACTATGTGAATAGTGTTTGGTGAATAGCATTTTCTCTCCCAATGATAATAATTGTGTGATATCATGGTGATTTGGAAAACTTTTCAACCATGCTACAACCAAATGGTGATTGAAATCAGTTAACATTTACCTTTCAATCCTAACTCTCATTGATTTATTTTCTCCATTAAACATGTTCCCAACAGTTTTTATGTGCTGTCATTAGGTGATGGAATTGATATTAGGTAATAATATTTACCTCATCTAACTATAGTTATGTCAATTTATGGATTTTCTATCGATCGACAATAGTGTTATCAATCGATGATAGTGATGTCAGTTAATGACACTATTCTTTGTCAATGCTAATGCCATCAGTTGATGATAATGTTTTCAACTAATGATAATTCTATTATTTAGTGATGTTTTCATCAATTAGTTACATTATTGTTGACCTAATATTAGGATGATAGATAAACCCATTGTTATTAGTCAACCACATTGTTGTTGATTGACCTAAACTTTATATGTTTTATATTATTTTGTGTACATTCTTATATTACTTTTCAGGAAGTAACTTGTTTTCTTTACCATGTGTAGGTGGTGAAAAACATTGAATTACTGTGAGGGGATCAAACTCTACATCAAGATCCATCAGATAACCACTTTACACCCATTAGGAGACTACATTACTAGTTGTTGAGCATTAATGAAGGATGTTAGACATTATTAAAAAGTACTTGATGCATTAAAGGTAGTTATTAGGGACCCAAAATATTTGTATTGGATCATTTTGTCATAATAATAGGTAGTTTTAATTCTCTAAAATAGATCTCAGAGCCATATGCTCCTTATTTTATATTTTTTACCACTTTGTTTCTCCCTCTTATTTTACATGGGGAGATGTAGTCAATATTTACACTCAAATGATTATTGTAACCCTATTTTGATAATTAAAAAACATTTTTATTTAATACAAAGATCTATGGAAGATTTATTTTGCATTTTCTTGCATGTGGTATATATTAGCAATGTATTTTTTTTTTGGTGCATCTCTTCTCATATCCTGACACTGGTTCGCATTGTGGTTGTGTGAATTTTAGTTAGATGTAGGATTGGTTTGTGGGTTGTAAGTGATTAAACAAGCATGTATTTAGATGCATCCTCTAAGGTGTTTTTATCTTTTTCCCCCTTTTCCTTTTCCTTATTTCTAATTAGTGTGTTAGTTTAGGTTTTGAGTTTCAGTCTGGTTTTAATTCTTATCTTGATTACATGATCTTATTTATTTCTCATTTATGGATTTTTGAGCTTATAAGCAATAGATGTGTCTCTTTAAATTAGGTGTTTATTCATAGATATATCATTGACTAGTTATATATGCATAATATTTTCATATTTTTAATGCATATTGACATGGATGAAATGTACACATAGGCCCTTGAATGGAATGGTCATAATGAGTCAATTGGGTTACCCTTCATACCAAGACCTAGTAATCAAGACCTTATGGAGATTTTCTTGCACAAGTCTCCTTTCAAGAGAGGAAGGGAGTAATGATCCCTACTTAAGATGTCATGTCGAAAGATGCTCATCAATAGTTCATATTCACCCCTTTTGCATACTATGTGCATCATAGTCCGTAGGTATGGGCTAGCATAGGTTAGTACTCAGTTCAATGGTATTATTCCACATTCAATGTCATAAACATTTAAACTATCCCATTAGGCTTTTCTTTTATTATAATACATTACTTGGTATTTTTTAATTCCTTAAGAGGAAGATTTGTTTTTTATAAAGTTTAATTCACTTTTTAATTTTATTTTTTATATTTTTCCCATACAACCAATGTTATTTTCATGTCATTTATTAATTGCACATGTAATACATAAATGTGGTAATAAGTTGGTGGACATTTTTAGTAGATTTGGTTTCAAACATTTTATCATATGACAATATAATGAAGATCTCCTTTCATTATAAACTATTAGATTTAATACACTAGAGATAGGTAAAGCTAAGAATTGACTCTATAATGTTTATTTAGAAGTAGTCATTTACTCAATTACTATCTCCTATGATTTTAATGGACTAGAATGATTTGATTCTCTTCTTGGGTTCACTTTATTTTTTGTATGGTTTATTTATGACTATAAATAGGCCACAAAATTTTTTTCTCATGGAAATATTATGTGTGTAATATGAATAAATAGTAGTTCACTTGAGGCATCACTTATTTAGAACATTTTATCTTGGTTGGTTCATTTCTATTATTTATCAACTACTATTGGTTCACACATATGGAGACCATTCAAACTGAAGACATTTATGATTTTGTGTATATTTTATATCATGTAATTTCTTATCAAATAATGTATCTATATTATGCAATTTATTATGATTTTTTTATCATGTAATTATGATTATTTTTATATTAAAAGTTTCAACCAAAATTATTTTAATGTTGGTTATCTATGATGATACAAAGAAGTCACCATCAATCATTGATGGATCACAAAGATCACAAATAAAAAAGGGAGAATATGAGTTGAGTTGATCAAGCAATGTAGGTGTTCTTGTGTGTCTGGGTTGGTATTAAATAAATAATTTGAAGCCACATAAAATAAATTAATGGATAAGTGCACTAAGTTAATGGAATAATTTATGGACATTTTTGTTATTGGTCCCAAATGCATACTGTTATGTTTTTGTAACCTTAGTGGCCACCAATCCTAGAACCCTAATTTTTCCTTACACATTAAAATTTGTACACATTTTGAATGCATTATATTATAAACAAAAAACTTGTTTAATTACTAATTTAATTCCTCCTTTCTTATCCATTGCATCGACCATGTTCATGTTATGATTTAATATTGCCAAGATGTAATAATCAACCACCACACACCACACTCGCTTGAGTTTGCATCAACAAATTGATAATTCTATGGTAGAGTAGAGGATAGTAAACTAAATTCATGTAGTTTAACAGAAAATTTACTAATTAATTTGGATTTTTAATGTGTTTTTGATAAAATCAATTTATTTTCATTTTTTTTAGCTTGTTCAAATGTAATACATAACCCTGCTAATCATCCTAACCCTCCCAATCATCCTAGACATCATAACCCTCTTATCCCTCGTACAATTCCAAAAGATCCCCCAGGTAGTCAAAAGGATTTGGCCATGCATATAGTCAAAAATAAACTAAAATTGAAGAGATAATTAAGATAATAAGATGATTTTAAATAATTTGGACTTATTACTAGTCCAAATCTAAATAAAACTATTATAAATAATACTAAATTATTCAAAATTTTATAGTTATAAAATATATCCAATGAAGTATATTTGTAATATATCCAAATAATTACCATAATACTAGTCTATTTTATTAGTAATATATTAAAAATATTCTTTTTCTAACATTCAATCTAGTCCAATTTGGGGGACATAAGTCTAAATTATCTAAAATAGTGCTTTAATGAAGGAACCCCATTCAACCAACACCCACCATACCTCATTGGTAGATACCTTATAGTCATTACTAAGCCAAGTTAACTCAATAATAGGTCAAATTTAAATATGTACATTTAATAGAGAGATTTAGGTCTTACTATGATTTAAAATTATTAATGAATGATATGAAGGATAAAAAAATCACAAAAGACCAAATTCTTGAATTATTCATTTATCCATCAACCAATGTACCACATCAATCATCATGTAAAAAAATATAAATCCACCTACACCATCATAATTTGATAAGGGCAAATTTTTGGGACTCGATATTGGATGGTCTTTGATTATGCTTCGTGTAACAACCACAATGTTATTTTTATAATAAACTATATTATTTGTTTATCCTCAATTATTCTGACCACTAAGAGCTTCAAGGCCAAAGAAAAGGATCTATGTAGGATATACCAGGTGCATGTCATGTGCTTAATCATCCTAGAAGAGTCCATATCCAAAATCCACATCATCCGGAGATAATACCCTCTATAGTGAAGGAGGTTGTTGATATTGACACTTTACATGTGCTTAATACACTAAATTACACCCTCATTGTATTTTATGACATTAATGCTAGTGTTGATCCCTGACCACACAATTGAAAATGTTTTGGTATTATTTGGATTAGACCTTCAAACAAGGATGGTGGTACTTATAGGGGACAATATGTTATGGTTATGAGTGATGACTTTGTGGCACATACATTTTTTGTAGAGACCTCAGTTGTACTTATGTAGATATGTTATATATTTATCATATTATATTTCATATATATCTATATTTAAAATTTAATAATTAATCTACATAGAAAATTCCATAATATAATTGTAATTTTTTGTGTAAAGAGGATACAATACTATCATTTTCATAGCCAAATTTTGGTTCATCTGCGTGCATCTGTTGTTATTACTCAACCATCCTATACATATATAGAGTTAATTTTACATTAATATTATACTTCATATACATGTATTTATTTATATAGATATTTTGAACTAACAATCATATTTTGTTTTTTCAATTGATGACCACAGTGGAGACTTCCATTAATATGGGCAATAATGGACTTAGGAATTACTAGTGAAATTAAATAATAAACTAATTGAGGTTAGTTAACATGTAATTTTGAATTGTAAATATATATTTATTTTAGAAATTATAATATATATTTTTGTTATAACTAAATTTAAAATAATATATATGTAGGTTTATCTGATGATGTCTTATAGTAACATTAATTTTTAGTAAGGAACCTATTATAGTAGCTTATTTACCTTAGCTCATGTTCCCTAGGTTCTTTACTTAGCTAATAACTATTTTTTCCCACCCACTTAGGTGTTGATATTAAATTCTACTATATTTAGGTATAGTGGGTTTTGATCCCTAGGTTATCTCTTAGCTTGATCTAAAGTTTTAATTTGATCTCTCTTGCCTATATATGCAAGGTACTTTCATTGTACTTACACAAACCTTTAGGGAGATATATTATATGATATTTATCTTTTTTTTTTGGAATACCAATTTTTTAAATCTCTATTTTTATATTCTCCTTGTTATGTTTTTTCTTACACGTGATATCTTTGTTGCTTGAAACACTTTATTTTTCATTCCTTTCATGGTTCCAAAATAGTAGGTTTGTAGCCATCCATCTAAAAATTCACTACGAGGGTTTTGTGGGGTTTCATTTAATCCATTAAAATTATATTTCCAAATTATCCATAAATAAAATTAATAGTGCCATTTGCAAAATCCTAGAAACAGATGTAAACATGACATAGTTTCATAATGGGCCATTTTTTACCATTTGGGAGCGTTTGAATGCAATTTTTTAGATTTAATGCATATCTATACCATCCATTGGTATAATATCAAAATATTTTTTGAGTTTTACTAAGTTTGATACCCTCTATTATTTTCTATTTTTGGAGTAAGTTGTACAAATTTTCTACATCTAAGGTTTTATGTGTAAATTTGGCATTTTGGCAGGGTTATTGTGGTTCCCTAGATTTTTATGAATAGTGAATATTTTGAATAAGTTGTATTATACCCAAATATTAGTTGAATTTTTAATATCCTTATCAACATGACCTATATATCCATCACCTTCTACCTTATGATTGTACCTATAATTGGTTCTACCTACATAACCTTGACATACTTGTTATTTTCTTAGGAGTGACCTACTAGTTCATTATACCCATATGACTACACCTATGAGACTAAAATTCACCTTGAAATAAAAATGTGATTTTTATTGGTGTTACACCTTTCGTAGATTCTATGACTTGAAAGATCACACCAAATCCAATTGAGTGAATCACAACACCATTCATGGGCAAAGGGGAGTCATATTTACTATGACATCACTCCCCCAACAATAAAATAAATCAAGTGGGAACACTAATACTAAACCTTAGACCCTAGTCACATGGGAATTTATCCCTTGTTCATAACTAACCCAATGGGGATTAACCTTTTAATAAAAATTTGATTCAAATATTTTGTAAGGTGAAGGTTTTTTATGAATTTCAAACTCACATAATTTCCAACCTATAGATCCTTATTAGGTGAATTTTTTTTCAAAATTATATGGTTTTTATGCTTTATCTATTGGTGTCATTTATATTCTAAAACATAATCAATTATAAAGTTCCAAATTTGGAGGGGGCTAATAAATAATATTTTTAGAGGGTTGTCTTTATGTCAATTTGAGCACCTTATTTGTATTTCATCACTCTTTGGTGATTATTTTAGAATGGATTATTATTTTGAATTAGATCAATGTGTGCCATTATAAAAACATAATTACCACACATGGAGAATAAGAATGGAAAAAATAATTACATAGAAAGGATTATGGGCCTTAATGATTGAATTACAACTAGTGTTCACTAGAGAATATGAGAAATTCTAACACCGATGAAAATTTTATGAGTGTATTGGTTTGATAAGAACTTGTGTAAGTGATAGTATGTTATTTAATTTGGAAGGATGTGACTCTCCTTTAAAAATATGGTAAAATTTGAAGGTTTTATTTGGTAAGGTGGATCACATGAGAGCCATGCAACTTGAAGCAGATACAACTTATCTCAATCCTTAAGATTTTCCATCCATTATAGACTATCTTACTAAGTTCGATAACTTGTTGACACAAATGAAGTAGAGTGGAAGAGATAAGAAAGATGAAAATTGTGTTTAACTAATTTTGTGAAATTTAAAAGGTCCTTTCCAAATATTTTCTTATACCATTTTATGGTATGGATGCCTTGGGTGCCACATTTAAAATGCATGATTTAGAGTTGTTTTGTGAAAGAATTGCTATGGAAGAATCCAAATTAATTAACCTTTAGTCTTCCTCCTCTAAAAATACATTAGTATCATCTAATCCCAAGGGTAAAGTAAAATAAAAAAATTAAACCCAAAACCAATCCTTCATCTCAAAGTACCACTAAACCCAAGACAATAACTCTAAACTTGATGAGTCTTCTAAATCTAAGAATAAGTCTAGCTTTTCATTCTCATTTTTTGAGGGTACTAGTCATGTATAAAGTAGGTGTTAGAAGAGAATGCCAACCATAGAGGATGCAATCAGAAAACATAATATCTCTATATCCACTCCATCTCCTTCTAATGACCATGTCAAAATACTTAATATTGTTGGGAGATCTTAATCACCTATTAAAAAAATTTGGCTATAGATTATGGTGTTTATCACCACATAAATTATTCTAAGGATTATTTTGTATATCTTGGTTTCATTTTTTACTTATAAAATTGAGGTTGGAGATTCTTCCCTTAATTTTGTTAAGGGAAAATGTGGTATACAACTTGCTAGTAGATGAATCAATGGTACACTATATCTTCTTGACATCACTATAAATCTTCTCTATGTTTATCAAATTTGTCATTTTGATTAGGGAAATACAATGGATTTCACACCATAATGGGATGTAATTTAAACCTTGTTGGAGCCTCGTTAACTTATTTCACAAGGTATTTTTTATCATAATTCCTAAATATATCACTTTGAGGTTTTTTATGACACTTATTCTATAGGGACATGTTTGCTTTCTCATGATGATTATTGAAAGTAAGCTTTGACATGAGATATTTGGACATTTTAATTATATATATTTGGAGTTGAGCACTCATGGTATGGTTTATGGTCTTCCTAGAGTTTAATATCTTGATGGAATTTACCTTGGTGTTGCATTCTATAATTAACACCAAGATCCATTTCCTAAAGGTATGTAAAATATATATTCATCACTAGTTGAGCTTGTGCACCATGACTTGATGGTTTTTACTACTCATTAATTTAATGGAGATAAGTATGCACATATATTTATTGATAATTTCTCGAGCATACTTGGGTTTATTTTCTCAAGTGCAAGAGTGATGTTTTTCATAATTGAAAGTATTCAAGGATTTGGGAGAGAATCGTTATTATAGTTGTATAAAAAAGCCTCACATTGATAATGGGGGAGTAATTTATCAAATATTTTACTAATTTTGTGTAGCTTGTGGAATTTATAATCAACATTTTGTTTGTTATATTCCACCACATAATGGCCTAGTAGAAAGGAAGAACCTAACTTTAAAGGAGATGGCTAACTACATGATGTATTCTCAGTATTTAACTCTATATACTAGGCATAAGTAGTTAGTTGTATAAAATACATTCATAATCACACACCACATAGATCACTTAAGGTTTTTAATTCAAATGAGGTTTGGTCTAGAACTAAACTTGATGTCTCATTTTTAGAGTTTTTGGAGCCATGCTTGGAATTTTATACCAAATAAGATAATTAAAGCCTTAGATAAGAATAAAAAACCCTTGATATTTGTATGGTATTATGATGACATGAGAGCTTATAAACTTTTATATCTTGATACTCATGATGTTATTTTTTGAACACATTTTCAATTTGATGAACACTTCTCTTCTCATGATTCCTCATTGTATTCCATTTATTATTATTCTTATGTAATCCCATTCTTTGATGGTTCTTCACTTCATCATGAGGATCCATTATTTGAGGATCTAATTTAGGGTACCACCGAAAAGGTTAGGGATGAATACTTAGATGAGGATATTATTCCCACTATGCCTAAGTGGGCTGATACTACATTATCCAAGGTAATACATTTCATATAAGATCTTCCACCCACTAGACATCATCATGCACATTTTATAAGTTGTAGAATTTTACATCAAGAATTTGTTTGAGGATTCACAATATTTTCATAGGCTCATGGGATACAATAGTGGGATGATGCAATGGTAGATGAGTTTTCTTCTTTGATACTTGGGATTTCATCTCTCTTCTTAAGGGAATAAATTTGGTTAGATTTAAGTGGATATATTGAACCAAATATGTAGTTGATGGGTACATTGATAAGTATAAGTATCATTTTGTTTCAAAGGGTTTCTCATAAGTTTAATGCATTGATTACTCTAATATATTTTCCCTTGTCACCAAGATGGATTTTTTGCACCGTAACATTTATCTAGCTACATCATAGGGTTGTATAGTGTACCATATGAACATAAAGAGTGCCTTATTACATGGATATTTATAAGAGGTAATCTACATAGAGAAAAATACTAGGTTTATTCATGATTATTCTCTTGTTTGTAGACTACAATGGTCTCTCTATAGTCTCAAATAATCCTTTCAAGCATTATATGAGAAGATGGATTCTTTTATTCTATATATTAGCTTTGTTCACTACCACTCAAATCTTATAATATATATAACATGTTGGAGAGGATATTTTTATACTTATATTTTATGTTGATTATCTACTTCTTACTGGAAGTTCTTTCTTCCCATATTTAGACTACTCAATGGGCTCTTTCCACACAGTTTGAAATGACATATCTCAATCTTTTGCAATTTTTCCTTGGTTTGAAAATTATTCAATCAAATTTAAGGATTTATTTGAGTTAGCAAAATTAAACCAATGATCTTATTTATCATTTTGGTATGGTTGATTAAAAGCTAAGTCCCTCTCATTTATCATCTAGATTCACTCTTAATTCTGCCTACTTCACTCATATTTGTGATCATATATTGAATATGTAGTTGCTTGGAAGTCTAATGTACTTAATTCATAATCACTCTAATATTTTATTTATATTTGGGCTTGTATCTTGATTTTAGCATAATCCTCATGAAAATCACTATTAGGATGCTAAAAGTATTTTAAGATATCTTTAGGGAACTATTGGTGTCACCCAAGATCTCTAATTAGCCATAAACACATGAAATCCTATGTAGTAAGTGAGATCCAAAGGTTGCACACATATAATTAGAATGCATAAATGAGTCAAGTCTCATCCTAAATATCTCAAAGAGGAGAGGTAAAAAAAGGAGTGAATGTATAACTACCATATGACAAGTGGTGAAGGTTACATGATAAGTGGTAGTAGTCAAATGATTACCATACTTGAAATAGTCAGTCCAGGGTGACTCACACTTATAATTTAACTCCTCCATCATAAGTGTACATCTAAGCAAGCTAACATAAAGTACCCAAGAGTAATAAAACTCCCATAAAGTGATGTAAAGGATAAAACCCATAGGAAAAAACCCCTCACCCCCTCCCCACAAAAGAGAGAAAAGAAAATAAATAATGCATGCTCTAAGGACATTGAGTACAGTTAAAAATTCATCCATAAGTAAGAATAACTTAGAACAAAGTGAGAAGCAAGGAATAAGAATGACCACTAAATATGATGATGAAGTTTTCCATACTCCAATTATATCTCACAAGATGACCAATGTTGATAACAAGATCCACTACCTAAATACTATAAAATATCCATATGCATTGAGAAATATTTATACCTTTAGCCAAAAGAATAACACAAGGTGTGTACTAAAATTCCCCCCATTCCACAAGGGAAGATGAATGTATAAGTACAAAGACCTTTGAGTGTTGTCCAAAATAAAAATGTGTCATAGGTCTATAAAAATCATGCATAGGGATTGAATGTAATGCCACTAAAGTGAACCTATCATAAGTAGGTATAGTGAAGAGTGAATCACCTTAGATTAGTGAATGTGTCCACCAAGTGCCTAATGGATATCCAACAAATGTATATTCCATATATAAATATCTATTCTCTTCATTCATATTAATAAATATAACTTCTTTATATGATGAGGTTATAATGAAAGCAGAGGCTATGAAGGATTATAGAGTGCTTTATAGTTATAGAATAGATTGCATGATGTTTGATGAGTCTGGGATTAGTATACATGTACCATATAATGTTTGAAGTGGATCATATGTAGGTAGATTAGGAAATAACTCCTTAATATCTATAAGGTGACAAGGATATTATAGAGGTGTGTCCATGCCATTTTTCCATTTGTATGTGATAGAAAAAGAGTCCTTAGACTTAAAAATGTGCTCAAGATCTTAAATGGCATCAAGCACATGTGAGTCTGATGAATAAGAATGGAATAAAAAATTCACTCAAGAAATGTCCATAGGAAGTGGAAATCACATCTCAAAATTTTTTCAATGTTGAAGAGACTATTGATGAATCACACAAATCCATAGTCTGAATATCCATGTCAAATCTCTCATAAGGTGTACTCTCATTAGAAATAGTAGGTTCCTCCATAGTACCAATATGTGATGGATTTGGATGAGAAACATCATGCACAAGAATAAAATTATAATTTATAATGGGACATCTAAGTTCTATCATAATATCATCCTTTAGTGATGGATTGATAGAAGGAAGATAAGTGTCTACCATGGATGTGTCATTATAGGAAATAAGAGGAGAGAGTAAAACAATCTCTGAATAGAGAATAGTAAGTGGAGTAGGATTTGTGATGTAAATCTCATTGGGATGTCAAAAAATAGACTGTTAGATACTCCAAATAGTGTAATGAAACTCAATATGCTCCACATGGAAATGAAGATCCATGGAAACATGTAATATCAAAGTACCAAGAACCTTGTCATAAGTATTATCCCATTTATCAAACTAAATAGGATAAGTGGGAGCAATAATTTATCCATATAGATATGGAATAAGATTCATGTGTGTGTAAGTGTTCCATATATACATGACAAAAATCATAGTTGGTCTTCCTAAGAAGAACCATTGGTGTAAGATCAATTCTCCTCATGTGGAGTCTCTCAAATGGAGTCATCATGACTAAGAGAAGACACAGAAGTGCAAGACTACACAACAAACTCTATAAAGATGATATAATTATGTACACTCATGAATTGGACATCGAACACAGTTGCAAATGTATCCAAATGAGTATTAATTACATGAATCAACATAATGCATAAAATGAGATTGTATAAGAGAAATAAAAACACATCATGTAATAACCCCTCAGAATAAATAACAATGACACCCATAATGTTACAAGTATAAGTACATGTATATAGATGTTGGACATAATCAAGAATATGTCTTGAGTGATCAGTGTCTAAGGGAAAATGGAGGGAATTCATCTAAGAGGTACATGTGTGAAAATTGGACAAATTAAGGAGAGAAGGAGAGAAGGAGAAAAGGGGCTTGTATGTGAGGGGGCTTGGCCACCTACCAAACTGAGCCTCACCCTTTGTCTTCGACAAATAGAGAGGAATAAAATTAATGGGACTGATTAAAAGAACATTTTTTATATTATCTCCCACAAGATATCCCAGTGATATTTTTTTATAAAAAATATAATTCCCCCCTCACCATTATAAGGTTATTTTATATAAATAACAATAAGAAAACTACATCCAAATAATACATTGTTTTATACAAAAATAATTAAGAATAAAGTTCCACCTATATTAAGCATCCTTAGTTTTAGGTGGGTTATTTAGACATATAAAAATGTTAGAATGACTATAAGTTACAAATGAAAGTTAGATTCTAATAAAAAAGGTAAATGGATCATTGAAAGTGCATAGAGGTGGATATGTCTAATGGTATTCAGATTCAACTATCGAGATTAGATTTTGATGAGGTGAGTTATTCAAAATATGAAGTCAAACGTCTAATTTTCATTTGAGCTTAATTTGAATCCCCAATCCACTATTTTGATCCAAGTAAAAATGAGTTATCCAAGAAGGGAAAACCAAGGTTTGAGCTCAATTAGAGCTAGCTAGAATGCTTCAATGATCTTAATGATCTCTCCAAATGCCACAAGCTAATGAACATAATTTTCATGTTTGAAAATGAGAGTACTTAAAAATTAACTTGAGTCGAGGGTTGAGTAAGTTTAAAATACTAGTCTAATTTTTAAGTTAGGGTTTAATCTCCATAAATAATGTAAAAATAAAATAGATCTTGACTCATCGACAAAGATAATAAACCTAATGTAGACTATGGAAAACACCTCATTGAGTCACAAACTAAGAAAAAGGTTTGAGCTTGCTCAAAGAACAATGTAAAACCACACTAAGCTCAATGAGTGACCCTGATTAAACATGCAAGTTTGAGAAAGACTCTTGGGTTCAGTTCCAAAGGGATAAAACCCTAGTTTTCCTACTTAAAATATTTAAACTAAGCAAAAATAGAAAACCCCAAATACCTATAAATATATACAAGATCTTAAAAAATGAAGAAATACACACTTCATAACTCAAAAAACCTATAAATATATGTTATTTGTTTTTAGTTTTTAACTATTTTTTGTACATATTTTCCATGAGCTTTCATGAAACTCTACCAAAAACCATAGAAAATGACAAATAAAAAACTAGAAAATAGGAATGTGATCATGAAAGAATCTTGACAAGGATCTAAAATTTCATAAAAGTTATTATCAAGGCTCTAATACTATATTGGAGTCATCCAAGACATCTAGTCATCCATTAACACATGAAATCCTAGGTAGTAAGTGAGAGCCAAAGGTTGTACACACACAAAAAGAATACATAAATGAGTCAAGTCCCATGTTGAATATCTCATAGAGGAGAGGTAAAAATTAGAGTGAATGTGTAACTCCCATATGACAAGTGGTATATGTCACATAACAAGTGGTGATGGTAAAAATATTCCCATACCTAGAATAGCTAGTCAAGGGTGACTCCCACTTGAAATGTAACTCTTCCATGACAAGTGTACACCTAAGAAAGATGATAGAATAAAAGTGAAGGTAAACCTAAAAAAGGAAAAACCTACATTAACATGCACTTCTTAATTTAGATTACACTACACCAAAGGTTCTACACAGTTGTCTATACTAATTTAGATTGGGTAGATTCTATTGATGATAAGTGTTCTACTTCTAGTTACCCTTTTTGTCTTGGTTCTTCTCTAGTTGCTTGGGCATGTAAGAGGCAACAAGATATTATACTTTTATATACAAAGGTAAATTATAGGGCCAAATTCATAATGAGTTAGTAGGTTATTTGGGTCTAATAGTTATTGACATAGATTGGATTCACATAGGACTCACCTAATATACTTTGTTGTGATAACCAAAGTGTAATTCACATTTCCTACAACCATATTAAACACTAATAGACCAAGCATATTAAGATTCACATGCACGTCAATAATCATAATATTAAGTATGGATTTATTTACTTTAAATACATTCTAACTCAGTAGTAGGTTACCAACATCTTTATTAATCATGTTGCATCACCTTGATGACCATTTCATATAGCTCATCATATCTATATAAACTATCCACAAAGTGTTGTCTTTGGTTATATATTGCTTTTTATTTAATAGTTAAGGTCTTATGTAAGTATGAAATGAATGTAATTTGTCCTTTGTATACAATTTATTACTTATTCTTTACCTTGTTATTATGTCTAACTTGGATGAATAAAAAAAATTTGAGTAAAGAAACACATCCCAATGGTGGGCTAATTTTGAGAAGGAAACAAACTCTTTTGGAAACTCTTTTTGGATACAGTTTTGAGGATTTGTTGAGTGATCTATGAATAATTGATGCTCTGAATATGATCCAAAGATGCTCTAAAAGTGATCTAAAGATTATTTAAAGGCATTCCAACAACATATAAAATATTCTCAAAATACATCTAGACATGATATGAAGACCTGTACATAGCACTCTGAAGACCTGTACGAGATTCTCTGAAGACACCATACATGCTCTGAAGACCTGCTAGATCCTATTGATTGAAATAGTAATGCTAAAAATATCTATTGTATATAAATAGACTTTATATATTTAGATGTATTATTTTATACATTACCATTCATGGTAATGGCCTAAAATAATCTAGCTATATTTGTACTTTTATTTTGTAAAATTGGATAAGTATCTTTAGCTTATGTTAGTTATTTTCTCTCTATAGTTAGTTGAGTCAGTTCCAATGCCTTCCTAGAAGCATGACATCTAACTCCTAGATTGTTTATATTTTGAATAAATAGATTTTGATGATGAGATCACCAATATTTTTTTACTTTGTGAGTAGATGTTGATATGTACCTAAATACACATCTCTTTCTCATTCCAATTAGTTAGAGAAAGAGAGAGAAAAGTTATAAGAAGTTGGAAAGGTTAGAAATTAGAAGAAACATTTCATATCTATATAGGTTTCTTTGAATGAAATAGAATTAAACATTTCCATTTATTACTAAGTAAAGTAGTTCCTATTCTGAGGAAGGAACAAGGGATAACTTCTCTCCAAAGATCAAGATAAATTGGTACTTTTATTTTAATAGTTTAGAGTATTTCTTTAATTTAGGTATATTTCATTTACTCTAGAGTGTAAATTCCTTTTAAATGCAGAGTGATTTTATTTCAAAGTATAGAGTGATTTTTTAAAACTCAAGTGTGAATTTCCTTTTCAAAAATAAGTGTGAATTTCCTTTTCCAAAAGTAAGTATGAGTTTATTTTAATGCTAGTGTGTTTCATTTGCATGCAAGAGTTATTTTAATTCAAAACAAGTAGATTTATTTTAATCAAGAGTGTTTATTTTAATTAGAGTAAGTTTGTTAATTCATCTCATATTCAAAAAAATTTAGAAGTGGTGCAAGTTACAATAGACAAAATTCTTAGATTTTGGAACATCGCACTATCTCACCTAGTTAGACTAGTCGACTGAGGACATCACATACCTTATGCCAGATTTTTAAGTTATAGATGTTAATGGTGTGAATCCAATAAGAGATATTCAATTAACAAATAGGTTAGATTTGGTTTTATGTAAAATAGAGTTAGAGTTCTATTTACTATTTTTAGGCTTTAGAAAACACAATAGAAGTAAACCCCACCAAACAGTGAAATCCAATATCAAACGGTCTCATTGCAAATTGTCGTTGAGCATTGACCTGGTTGAAAATGACACCAATCCATTGATTAATTAAATGAGAGGTGTAACAATAACCTATCACACCTCATTACCTTGAGTTAAATGTCATGATTAGAGTTTCATAATTTTTCCTTGAAGGTGTTTGTGAGTATATCTTCCTTCTTCATTTCTTCATGGATATATTTTACATGAGTACCTAATAAAGCCTTATTGTCAAAACTCATAATGTGGATATGACAATTTATTTTTGGCCTACATATTCACTTGAGGGGGGGGATTAGAGTAAGTTATTTGCCTTTGATCATGTTCCCTACATGTTTCACTTAGTTAATCATTATTTTTTTTCCTATCCACTTAGTTGTGGATATTAAATGTTACTCTATTTAGCTATAGTGGGTTTTTTATACTTAAGTTATCTCATAGTTTAATCTTATGAATATGATTGATCTTACTTGCCTATATATTCATGACACTTTCATTGTACTTACATGAAGCTTTTAAGAGATATATTATGTGATATTTTTCTTTGTTTTGCATATCAATTTTCAAAGTCTATGCTTTCATGTTCTTGTGATGGTTTTTTGTTAACACCTAAATTTTTTATGGATTGTAATTCTATGATTTTAATTCCTTTCATCAATAATTAATGTTTTTTTCTCCCTTTCAAACTCCTATACATGATGCTCATCTTACCATTGATCCTACTAAGCATCAAAATAAAATTAACCATCACCATGAGATTACAGTAAGTACATGTTTAAATTTTTTTATATCATTTGAAAATTAGCTTCTTAACTTGGTTATATTTATAATATGTAATGTTTATAAAAACATTTTTATATGAACTTGTTCATCTATAGGCAAGATATGATCATATATTTACTTGCCATCAGATCTTATAAGAATATAAGGCATTTTAGGGATATTCAATATGATCAAGGCATCTAAAGGAGAGCATTATTCAAAAAAGGTAAAGAGAGGGAGATTTTTTTATGAGTATGATATTTATTACATGATGCAATTTATTGTATGCCTATATATAAATATCAACCTTTTTGGCATTGTATCTCTCTCTCTCTCTCTCTCTCTCTCTCTCTCATCTCTCCATCTCTCTCTCTCTCTCTCTCCTCTCTCTCTCTCTCTCTCTCTCTCTCTCTCTCTCTCTCTCTCTCTCTCTCTCTCTCTCTCTCTCTCTCTCTCTCTCTCTCTCTCTCTCTCTCTCTCTCTCTCTCTCTCCATTACCTTCTGCTATTGGTCCTTGATGAGCTCCATGTTGATAGTTAGATTCATTAAGTAAACATGTCCTTCATCAACCAAATCATCTAAGTCTCGCTCATCCTTGGCCATGACTTCCTTAATGCTCCTTGCCTCTACAATTTTCTATTCTATTATGAAAATCATATCCAAAATTCTCATGTTATCCCTACTAGATTGGCTCTGGATCTTGCTCCTAACTGATTTCATGACCAAAGGGACCTTGTGTTTGAATTCAACATCAAAAAATGATTCTAATTGAAATGGTTTTAGTAGGATTTAATGAAAAATTTCCTTGGAGCTGCTCAATTTTGATGATTAACCCCTTATCATCTGCCAACAGCCTATTCAAATTCTTTTTCCAAGTACCCAGACCTTAGATCTTATCTACTATTATCCCCAGTATGCTATTAAAATGTGCTAAGTTGATAGTCTTAAAATTAGGAATCTTATTCAAAATCATAATGTCAATGAGATCCCTAAGTTGGGTCTCTACCTTTTGCCTCTTAGTTATTAACTCCTTAGTTGGTTCACCTTACTGGCTTAGGACATCCTGCCTTAGCTTTATTGAATTCAAAGAATTGGACATATCAAAGAATGAGACCTCAAACATGTCCATCATGGTGTCAGGGACTAAAAAAATGCCCTAGGTTTCTATATTTTCATTCTCTCTTTCCAAGTTTTGGATCCTCTATTTCATCCCTTGGACTCTAGCCTTTGCTTGTGTTGATTGATCCTTAACCAACCTCTCAATATCTTCTTCATGTATAGTAGCTTCTCTAAGATGTTATCCTACAACTAGGGTTAAACCTACAAATTACTCCACCTTTCAGAAGGTGAATTACTCAGTTCCCACCATGGTTATCTTGTTGGTGACCCTTTCCAATCCATCTATTTCTAGATTAAACTAAATAATGATAGACGAGCCTATGAATTTTAGAGGTTCTAGGATCTCCAAACCTATGCTACCTGATGCTCCCAAAGCATTCATTATCTTGATTTTTTGTCCTTGAATGACCACAATTATCATTCCTTTTTTATCCTTTACCATATCCCTTATCCATGGCTTTATGTCATCTTGTACTTTAACATTGGCAACCTCTATGAGTGCCCATAAATGGGAGAGAGAAGGAACATTTTGTAATTTCCCATAAATAAACTAGTTAGGGATGATTGGTCCATGAATGGGGAATTCATCACTAAATACATTAACTTCACTATTGGGGTAAGTAAAGGTCAATATTAGTTTCTTCTTTAGTCTAATAGGAACCAATGCTAGCTTTGCCTTCCTCTTCTCTTGAGATGCCACATAGACTATGTCATGAGTAATCTCTTTTGATTTCTCTCCTTCAAGCTCCCCTACTTGGATTTGAGTCTCTTCAATTAGTTCCTCTTCCCTATCTATGTCATATGCCTCTACAAGTTCCCTAAGGGCACCCTCAAGTGTCTCTTCTAGTTCTATGGCAATCATATCTATATATTAAATTGGGGAAGGTAGCCTTCGTGGGAGTGTCAAAGATGAGGACCCCTCTCCAAGTCTCTCTTCTAATTTCACCTCTCCCAATTTCTCTTTACCATGGCCTTGTTCATCTATCTTTTACATAATATACCCTTGAGGATGTGGTTGTGTCTATTCTACTTCGAGTTATTATTGGGCTGTCCTAGATGGTCCAAGTAGCAAGTGATATTATAAATCATGTGTTTTCCATGCCTCTTCAGATGGCTTGTCATCTGTGGTCAATCTATGTTCAATTTTGATGTTATAACCTTGGATCTTGGCCAACACCTCTTCATAATTCTTGGCCTTAATGTAAATGGTGTCATGAAAATTGAGTTGATGAACATACTCAGGCTTGGAGAGATTCTTATCTTTCAAATGATTAGTCACTATATTCTTAGTATCCCACATTTTGAGTTCATCAAACTAAAACCCAAATTAATCCCTATGTTTGGCCATGGTATCAACCTATTTTCAATCTTGAAGTATGGTCTTACAAATAATTAGAGGGAAGGGGGTGGAGAATATCCTTTCTCTTTTCTTTTAAAATTCCATCAATGCCATGGATGAGCAGGGAGGTAATTTCTTACTCATCCAGCTTGATGGGAACATACACTGGTAATCTATAGAGAATGGGACATGATATCCTCAATCCTTAAAATTATACAATTAGTGTAGAAACATATGTCACCCATCATTTATACATACTTCTTGATTAGTGAATGGACCCTAGGCTTGGGAACACCTCTGACAGCCTCCACTATGGATGGGTAGACATAGTCACAAATAAACTGCATATGGTTCCTAAACTTAAAGATGTGTAATTTAGAGTAGTGGTGAGAAATGGTAGTTTTTACCTCAGGGGACCAATTTCTAATCCCTGGGAAGTTGATAGAGGCAATTAGGGAATCCAAGAGGTATGAAATCATATAAAATTTCTTATGTCTTTCTTTTGATGGTAGTGAATTGCTTAGCCAAAAAGACACTGATCAAATCTCCAATTATAAGTGTGTGATTTTCTTCCACCATGAAATGCATATAAGGGACCTTGATTTTATTCACATATGTTGTTGAAGGCAATCCAAAGGCTCGTTTTAAGAGGGCCACTATAATTTTTATGCCCTCCTTGATTTGAAATATTAGGATCTTTCCTTCAAAGTATCTGAAGATATGGGGTCCTTGGTGCAACTAGGGTTTAAAGATAGAGTTTAGGTCATGATTGATGGTCCATTCTTTGATTTTGGACAAGTCAACATGGGGTATTTGGATCTTTTACTACTTCTCAAAATCTAAAGGAGAAATATAAGCTACATTCTTATAATTCCCTTCCCAAATGATCCATTCATTATCTACCCTACAATCTATAAAGATAGGAGCAAAGATGTCTATACAATGTAGTACCTGAAGCTTTGCAGTAGTGTGGTGAAGTCTAGTAATTTAGATAGTGACTGAGTCATAATGCCTCTAGCTCATTATGGTATTCTTTGCTCTTCTTTTGTGATGGAATTTAGCTCCTCCACCATGAAGAAGAGTTTGGACCAATTCCTAATGCCTGGGGAATTTAGGGTGGAAATGTCTAATTCAATGTCCTTAAAGATTCATCTCTCATTATCCTTTGACAAGTAGAGTTTGGTTTCCTCCTTTAAATAATGTCTACAAGCTACCATGGCTCTATTTATGCAAATTATTTATCCTGAATATAAAATAGTCTTTGTGAAATATCTCTTGTGTTCAAAAACATGATCAAGCTCTCTTTGGATCAAACTGTAACCAATGGAGTTCATTTAGGTCAATTTTATATAGGGTTTAAGGTTTTAGAGATTTAATGGAAAGATATATATAGACTCTAGATTATACATGCCTTGGATTTAATTTGGATCTTTACCTTAATTCTTTCACATTATTAAGCCCACAATGTCTTTTTTGTCCTTTTCTTCTTGCATGACACCAATGTGGCATTGGTCTAGACCTTTCATGGCATTTTTCATGAATACCTTTGAGCACAGGCCATTGGTATTTAAGATACATTCTTTTATTTCACACCATCAAATTAAAATCTTGGATTATCATGAGTTATTTATTATAATCCAGACCCTTGCCTATATTCACTCCTTTTTATTATAAGTCTTATGGATATGACACTTTGTGTATTTGCATGCCTTCCCATTATCCACATCCTACACCAATATTTTATTGAATGAGTATTGTCCACATAATGAGCTCACATGCCTTTGAAAAGTCATGGGCACCTTCACACGATTATAACATCCTCTAATGACAAAGAATGAACTATATATCTACAAAGATGCACAAGCTTCAAGTTAGCACATTACTAAGGTGGGACATAGGCTTAAATTACTTAGTCTAAGGTTTATTACATGTTTATTAAGAATAAAGCAAACCTTAGGCTAAAGGATTTACATCTATGTTTTTTGAATTCATACAAAGAGGACCATGGTTAAATATTTTAGGGTAAAGTTTACATCATGTTTAAATAATACAATGTATATTTTGGGCAAAAATATTTATGATAAGCCTATAAAACATGATCAAAGGGATCAACATCATATAGTGATCTTAATAACAAATAGGATTTTATTGCATTGACAAACATATTAAAAATTTTGGTTAGAAGAATTTGGTCTATGTTCTACATTACAAAGATCCTCTTAAAATAATATTTAGCATAAGTCTTTGGCCTAAGGTTCATAGAATTTAAAAAACATGAAATAGGGACCTTAGGATATAGACTTGGATTAAATTCAATTTGAAATTACTTAGACCATAAGACCATTTTAGTCTTTGAATATTTCTAATGTTTGAGAACTTTTGAGAACTTCCGTTAGCTTTTAAAGCAATTTTTGATCCTTATAGTAAGATTTTGGAGTGTATTTTGATCTTGAGAAGAAGAAATTGTTATCTTAAATTTTATGGTCTCATGGACATCAAATACGTCCTCACGGGCATCAAATGACAGTCGCATAAATATTAATTTTAAGCTAGTGAATCTTTTTAATTTGATGGGCTTAAAGTTGATAGTCATACGGATGTCAAATAAGTCCTCATGGATGTCAAATTATGGTCATATGAATGTCAATTTTCAGATCATCAAATTATTATGACCTAATGCGAGAGTGCCACTTGGCACCTCTATGGGGCTTCCCAGGATCTTGGACTTAATTCACTCTGTCAGATCAAAATTAGTGACAAAGTGACTAGCATAAGATTATGATCTAAGAGATTGCTCATGATTGGTTACTTTTTTAGGTGGTCCCCTTTACTTTTAATCATTGAATGTAAGGGTGCCACATGCTGATCATTTAGGTCTTATTTAATCCTTTGACCTTTCAATATTACTTCATTTCATCTAATTAGGTCCTTGTGATGAGGTAAGAACCTTTGATTATGATCAGGGAACTTGAACATGATTAGTCCAAGGTGGTATATGTGGGATTATGTTAGGCTTTCCTCATGTCATTCAATTGAAAGGTTATGAGGAAGCATGGGCTATTAGATCATTTGAGTTGCATATATTTAAAGTCTATGCTCAGTCATTTCTTACTCCATCAGATTAATTACCATGATAAAGCAAGGGTTGTTGGATCCTACAAGATGCAAGGGAGTTAAGTTAGGACCATGATGATATAAAATCCTTAGGATAAGGTGTTAAACCTAAGTTTTTGATTGTATTAATAAATACGTTGGGGCCTTAGGATTAAAACATTAGGCTAAGCTAGGAAATATTTAAAGGACCCTATAGAATGAATATTAGTTAGGCATACAAGGAACTTTAAAGGGGGAAATAACAAAGGGAACCAATCATTTTAGGCTAAGTTTTAGTCATGTTTAAAAAAATGACTAAGATTAAAACATGAACTTAATACTTAGGTTTAAAATATATTTTTAAAAGGTTCCCACCAATACTCAAATTTGAACTAAGGGTTTTGCCAGGGTTTTGGAACATGAATTCCTTAGGAACAAACATCATGGAACCTACAGCTAAAATCCATAAAGAAAATTTATTAGCACTGTTATATAAAGTTAAATCAAAACATAACTAAATAAGCTTACTTTTGATAAAGTGGATGAAATTTAAACTATACAAATTAACTTAACATGCCAAATTTTTATGTTCAATCTGTATGGTTTCTTAAGGGTCCTATTTTTCAAATTAGGGGGTATGTTGGCCTAAAAAATGGTAACTCATGGGGGAAACACAGAAATATGTTAGAACCTAGATACTCTAATTTAGATAAATAATTAGGTCATCCACTCCATTTGATCATTATCATCATCCAGATCATATCATGGTTGAAACAAACCTTTCACTTGTAGACATAGGGTCAAACATCAATACATAGCCATATTATGTATGCGATTTGATTCCACTTACTATTTGATATGGGGTTCAAGAAATAGCTTCCATGTTTCTTATCCTTAATCACTAACACTTGACTTGGAGCATGTTTAGATATACATTAAGAACCATGATTTTAGCTTAGGGAAGGCTTGGTCATTTCTATACTACTAGCCAAGCATCCATAACCCTGGTAGATATGCCTTTATTTCCACTCAAGGCCTTGCTCCACTACCATCTATATGTCCATAAACCTAGTGGAGATTACTAGAACCACCTATGCTTATAAATATTTTGATTTTCCATTGAATTCTTCTATTTTAAATTTATTTTCTTTGCATCTTTATGCTTTTAGCAAGGTTGGGAACCATAATATCTAGGTTTTAGGATTTGGCCAAGTATTTGATCTTTAGAGAATCACCTATGGTTACAACCATTATCCTAGGAAAGAATGTTGATTGAGTGTTAGTATAGGTATACCATGATAATTTGAGATTTCACCCTACAAGTGCAATTCTTTTTAAAACCAATTTTGGGTCAATATAATGGTCAAGTTCTCATGAAATAGTTAACTTATTCTATTGGTCTTTACCAATTTATACAAATTACAACATTATGCTTATATTTCAGGACCATGGTCATCACATACATAGGGTTCACACCTTCATTTTTGAATCTTGGTAATTTTCAAGAAAACTTTATAACTTTTAGCTCAAGATTATCCAAAAGGACTTATTGGAACCAAAGAACAAGGCAACAAGAAAAAAAACATAACATAAAGTAGGAAAATAGGAAAGCAATTAAATATATACATGCTTATATACAAATAAGGGACAAGAAGGAAAAAACTTGAAATAAACTAACTAGCCTATCTACACTAACTCTACCATCTTACAATTTACTCCTTGAAGACCTCTAGTAGAGTAAAATCAAAGTAGATGTTAAGCATGGGATATACTAAGAGAGGGGGGTGAATCAGTATATCATATATCTTATAAACTTTTACTTAATCAAATTCCACTTAACCATTCATTCAAGATATGAAATAAAAATAAAATAATAAACACCACACAAGATAGAAAAAGACACCATAGTTGAACGTAAAACCCAATATTAGAAAAACCATGGAGAACAATCTCAAGTATATGAATGAGCACCAACTCAAACTAAAATATTCATAAGCACCAACTTTCAAGAGCACCGAGCCCTTTACTAAGCACCAACCCATAGGAACACCAAGCCCTTTGTTGAGAACCAACATAGCAACTATTTGTGAGCACTAACCCATAGGAACACCAATCCCTATTGTGTATACTACATAACTATCTCTTAGTGTTACTTTCTCAACAAATAATAACACACTAAAAGTATCAGTTTCTTTTCTCTCATTTGCTCTTCTAAGCTATATATGACAATTACAAACCATTCACTCTTCCATATATTACAAATTTCTTCCCAATCCTTTATTTATATCTTACCAAATGACCTTTGGTATTCACCCTTTGAGACCCTTCACTTCTCATGGAAAATGGTGCCAAACATTCATGACCCTTCAAATCCTTGTACTTGAAAAGTCACATGGTGATCCTTCATAATAAAATATGTCCTTTCCTCTTTTGTATTTTTCTTTGTGACCTTTTTAATTCTTTAAGGTGACTCTTCATGGGAAAATGTGCCATACCCTCTTTTGTCTTCACTTGGTGACTCTTAGAATTTCTCAAGATCACTCTTCATGGGAAAATGTGTCACATTCCTCTTTTGTCTTTACCCCATGACTCTTTTACTTCTCCTTGGGCCCTCTTTTGACTTTTATGCAACTAAAAATATATTCATTAATATTAAATAAATATCAACACATTTTAGCCAAAGTATAAACATTAAAAACACCGTTAGACAATAAATGCTATGGGGCCTTTATCACCAATACTAGACCTTTAACATCAATGACAATATTTCCAAGAATCTCCCCCTTTGTGATTGATGGCAACCTCAAACTGAACTACCATAGCCTAAAACTTGTACTATACATACCAACATACACATACTACCATCTAAAAAACATACAGTAATTCCCCCTTACTATAGCATCATGTACCTATTCCCTATACCTTGTTTTTCACCTATTTTTAGACCTATTCCATGTACCTATTATTATACCTATTTCATGAACCTAATTTTGTTCTTCTCCCCCTTTGACATCAATGGCAAAGGGCCTATCCTGGAGATAACACTTAGCTCCCCCTCAATTGATGATGATCCTCAATGGTAGGAAGTAAAAAAAATTAATCCCAACTTCTCCCACACATACTCAAATGTGTATTTTGATTGTGCCTTTGTGAAAATATCTACAGTCTACTATGTAGTACTAATATATTCCATCTTAACCTACTGATCTACAACTTGGTCTCTCAAAAAGTGATATGTGATTGGAATATGTTTTATTCTTAAATGCATCACTAGATTCTTAGAAATATTAATAGCACTTATTTTGCCACAAAAAATAGAAATAGGTTCATCATATTTTACCTTGATATCTTTCAAATTTTTCTTCATCCAAATCACTTGAGTATAACACAATACCACTGCAATATATTCTACTTCAATTGTAGAAAGTGATACTTAATTATACTTTTTGTTTAGCCATGATAATAAGCTATCACTGAGGAAGAAATCTCCTCCACTTGTACTCTTATTTTCATCCAAGAAACCTACCTAATCTAAATATATATATGCAACCAAAGTGAAATCTCTGCCTATGAGATAACATAATCCAATGTCCCCTTGACATATCTAAATATTATCTTCACCAACTAAACATGACTCTCCTTCAGGGCTGCCTAATATCTCACAACCATGCCTACTACATGCATGATGTCTAGCCTTAATGTTGTCAAATATAAAAGACTACCAATCATAGAACTATAAAAATATTGATATACAATAGGTGAATTTTCATCCTTTCTCACCTTGTTCCCTATACCCATTGGTGTGTCAACTAGTGTACAATCCTCAAAACCAAAATTTTCAACATTTTTTTGGCATATTTACTTCGAGATATGAAAATTCTTTTACCTGACTGAGATATTTACAACCCTAAGAAAAATAACAATTATCCAAGCATAGACATCTCAAATTCTTTCTACATATTATCATAAAATTATTTTATCATATTTTCAATGTTTCCTCCAAATATTATGTCATCAACATATACCACAATAATCAACTGATGCTCACCTTCTATTTTGATGTAGAGATTACTATCAACAAAACCTCTATTGAAACCTTGATCTTGTAGGTACTTATCAAGTCTTTCATACCAAGCTCTGGGAGATTATTTCGATCCATATAATGCTTTATTCAATATGTATACATGGCTACTATCATTTGAGAGTATAAATCCCTCATGATACTCATTATAAACCTCCTCTTCTACATTCCCATTCAGGAAGGCAGATTTGACATCCATCTGAAACCATGTAAAAATTTTAAACATTGCATATGCATAAAATATTCTAATAGCCTCTAGCCTTTCCACTAGTGCAAAAGTATCTTTAAAATATATACCCTCAATCTTAGCATATCCTTTAAATACTAAACTTTCTTTATTTATGGTAACTTCACCATCTTCATTCAACTCATTTATATGAACCCATTTTATTTATATCATATTTTGATCTTTTAGTCTAAGAATCAATTCCCAAGTATCATTATTTTATATTTAATTTAATTCTTCATCCATTACCTTAACCTAATGCTCATCATGTCTAGCTTTTGAAAATTTTCTAGGCTGAATTTTGGATAACAAAGAAAAATTTACTTACTCAAATTCACTTACCATCATCCTTCTAGTGTGAACTCCCTCATTTATGTTCCGAATGATGTCACTCTTGTTATCATTTTTATGAAAATATTTATATGGTGTCTTGGTGTCCTTTTTCTCCTTCTTCTCATTCACATCTAATTCTTCAAAATCTTCTTCTTCAATGATTCTAGGAGTGTCCACTAGATCACTAGCTCTTTGTGCTACATCTTCATCTATCTTGACACTTGCACTTTCAACAATCTTCTTGGTTCTTTTGTTATAACATTTATAATCTTTACTTTTTCTAGAATATCCAAAAAATATACCTTCATCTATTATATATTTAAACTTACCAAGTTTTTCATCGGTTCTCTTTATGAAGCATTTGCTACCAAAAACTCTAAAATAATCAACTATAGTTGGTTTGTCTTTCCTTAGCTAATAAGGAGTATTTTCACTATTGACTCTCAATAATTGTCTATTTTGAATATGCACTATTTTACCTACTATCTCTATCCAATATTTATCTGATATCTTGGATTCATTTAGTATTATCCTTGTCATCTCCTGAATTTTTCTATTTTTTCACTCAACTACTCCATTTTACTATGGAGTTATAGATACTAAATAATGTCTCTTTGTCCCATCATCTTCACAATACTCAATAAAATAATCTAACATGAATTATCCTCCTTGATTTGATCTTAGGCACTTAATCTTCAAATCATTTTCATTCTCAACAAAAGCCTTGAATGCTTTGAAGTGGTTGAAAGCTTCTAGTTTTTCATTCAAAAAAATCACCCAAGTCATATTTTTAAAATAATCAATAATTAACATGAAATATTTCTCACCTTGAGTACTTTGATTTCTCATAGGTCCACACAAATCAGTGTGAATAAGCTCTAACATCTAAGTGGTCGAGTATTATTTTGTTTTGAACCATCTTCTAACCTGCTTCCCATGTTGACATGGTTCACAAAGCGTGTTTGAGGGATTTATAATCTTTGAAATATCTATAATTGATTGCTTATTGATAATGTTGAAAATATTGTCAAAATTTATGTGTCTCATTCTCCTGTGTCATAGCCAACTTTCTTCAACATGACTCAAACAACATTTTTGACCTTTGATATCTGATAACATATAAAAATTATCGCCTATTCTCTAAGCATCTAAAATCAATACATATGAATCTTTTCTCATAATTTCACAACCTTATACATAAAACTTTATTGTGTGTCCTTGATCACACATTTGACCTACACTCAAAAGATTATTCTTAAGACCTTCTACATATAGAACATTTTCAATCTTAGTTCTACCATTATCGAATTTTTATAATTTTGGTAGTATTATTATCTCCAAAGTTCACCATGCCACCATTGATATTGTTTAGGGTTATGAACTTACTCTTGTCTCTAGTCATATGCCTCGAAAATATGATATTAATGAACCATGGTTTTTCTTCATTTATTTCAAGCAAAGCTATCTGGACCAACATAGACTTTTTAGGTTGTTTCTTCTACCATGAACTGATTTGAACTTTCTTCTTGATTAATGAAGCTTTGAAACTTTGGTCCTTCTTGACTGACTCAAAAATGATTCTATAGTATCAAGCTATGTGTTGAGGTTATTTCAATTGTAACACATTATGACCTCTTCATTAAAGCCTGATAGAGGAGTAAAAGAGTTGTGGCTTTTGCTTAACTCTGTATGAGTTTTATTCTCCTTATTTATTAAATTGTTAGCCCTTTTCTAACTTTTTATTTTCTTATGACCATATCCATTAAAATAAAAATAGTAACCATAAAAATAGAACTTGTTTGTGTATCTCTGACTTGATTGTATTTTATAGCTCTACTCCTTCCGGCCTTCTTTATATGAGATGTCCTCTATATTCTTAACTTCTTTCTTTTTCATTTCCTCTTTTTTAAGAGTTTTAGCATATCTCTTTCCTCTTTTTGTGTTAACTTTGTTTGTGAAAGTAGTGGCCTCCCCTTTCTCTTTTTCAATTCTGATACCTATCTTATTTGACATTGATCTTTAACTTTTTAATATCTTATTCAATATTAGTGTTATTCTCAAATTTTAAATCATTGACTACTCTATCATTGATTGCTTTATTTTTTTTCTCAAAATCTACTTTTAAAGAGGTAATTTCAACAACATACCTTTCACATTCTTCACTTACTTTTTGTAACTAAGTTGTTAGATCTTTTTTAGTCTTTTTAACTTCTTCAATGTGTGCTTGTAGATCTTCAATTATTTTTTTGACTCCTTTTTATTTTTCTTTATTTGGAACTTCAATCTTCAATTCTTCTTCTTGAGAGATTTTAATTCTTCTAAGGCACAAATGAGTTGTCCTTCTAGATTCACCTTAGCTTCATCTTGTTCTTCTTCTTGATCATCTATACTTTTGCCTATATAGGAATTTTCATGTATGGTCATGAATATAATCTCTTCTTCATCTAAATCATTGGCTCTACTATCTTTGGCTTAGCTCAGATATTTAGAGTATAAACTCTTCTTCTTGAATCCCTTCCTGAATTTGCCTTTAAATTTTTTCTTTTATGTATACCTTCTTTTTTCATTGTCATTATTACTCTTATCTAGACACTTAATTGCAAAATTTCTAATCTTTCCATAATTTAAACATTTAAAAGACAATTTTACTTGATATTTCCCTATGCCCTTTTTCATCTTGTGGATGAATAGAGCTCCATTTTCATCTTCATCATCAATAGAGCTGTCACTTGATTCTTGAATCTTGGCCTTATCTTTTTTTTATGTCTTGAAAGTAGCTTCCCTCTTTGAGGGTTTCTCTTGTTTTGTCCACATCTGATATGTTGTAAGAATACCATGTAGTTCATCCATCTTTATCTTGGCTAGATCCTATATATCATTGGTAGAGATCTCAAAACCTTTTGTACCATTGTTTGTTCTTCTAGTGTTTCTCTAAAGCCTTGAATATGATTAACTATTTAATCAACTTGCAAAAGATAACTTGCTATATTTTCTTCCTCTTCTATTTTTAAACTCTAAAATATCTTTTAAAAGTTTGGAGCTTAGCTTACTAAACCTTTCCATCACCTTTGTAAATATTTTCAAGCTTTATCCAAGTCTCATGAGTAGATTTGCATAGCATAACTTTAAAAAATTCTAATTCACATAAACCATATAAAATAACATTTAAATCTTTAGCATTATTTTCACTTGCCTTCTTTTCTATTAGAGCAGTCACAAGTGATTATGGCTCTTCATAGTCCTCCACAACTACTTGACAAATGTCAAATCCAAGAGACATCAAATAAGTTCTTATCCTTATACTCAAAAATCATAATTTGTTTGATCAAATAAAGGTGCCTTATTTGTATAAAAACCTTCATGTGATCCAGCCATTGTGCTTTCCTTGATCTACCTTCAAGCTATAAAAATATTTCTAAAGGAGCCTACACTAATACCAATTGTTAAGTATATGATATACTTAGAGGATGGTTGAATCAGTATATCATATATCTTATAAAATTTTACTTAATCAAATTCCACTTAACCATTCATTCAAGATATTCAATAAAGTTGAAACAATAAACACCACACAAGATAGAGAGAGACACCAGATTTTAAGGTGGAAACCCAATGTGGGAAAAACCATAGAGAAAAATCTTAAGTATATGAAAGAGCACCAAATCAAACTAAAATATTTGAAAGTACCAAATTTTAAGATCACTAACCCCTTTTTTGAGTACCAACACAATATCTATTTGTGAATACCAACCCACAGGATCACCAACCCCTTTGCTGAGAACCAACACAAAAACTATTTGTGATCACCAATCCACAGGAGCACCAACCCCTATCATGTATACCACATAACTATCTCTCAATGTTGCTTTCTCAACAAATGATATCACATGACAATATATATTTCTTTTCTCTCCTTTACTCATCTAAGCTAAATATGACAATTAAAAACCATGCTCTCTTCCACATATTAAAAATGGCTTCAATGACAATATTTCTAATTGTTAAGCATAGGATATACTAAGAGGGAAGGACGAATCAATATATCATATATCTTATAAGTATTTTACTTAATCAAACTCATCTTAACCATACATTCAAGATATGCAATAAAACTAAAACAATAATATGCACCACATGAGAGAGAGAGAGAGAGAGAGAGAGAGACCATATTTTTATGTGGAAACCCAATGTGGAAAAATCCATGGAGAATAATCTCAAGTATATGAATGAGCACCAACTCAAAATACAATATTCACAAGAACCAACCCTTAGGACAACTAACCCCTTTGTTGAGCACCAACCCCTTTGCTAAGCATCAACATAGCAACTATTTTTTAGCACCAATCCATAAGAGCACCAACCCCTATTGTGTATACCACACAACTATCTCTCAATGTTACTTTTTCAACAAATGATATCACATTACAATATTTCTTTCTTTTCTCTCCTTGGCTCTTCTAAACTAGATATGACAATTACAAACCATGCTCTCTTCCATATATTAAAAATGGCTTCCCAAGACTTTATTTATATCTTATCAAATGAAATTTGGCATTCACCCTTTGAGACCCTTCACTCCTCATGAAAAATGGTGCCAAACTTGCATGACCCTTTGAATCCTTGTATTTGAAAAGTCACATGATGACCCTTCATAACCAAATGCATCATTTCCTCTTTTGTCTTTATCTTGGTGACCTTTTGAATTACTTAAGGTGACTCTTCATGTAAAAATGTGCCATACCCTCTTTTGTCTTCACTGGTGACTCTTGTAATTACTCAAGATGAATTTTTATGGAAAAATGCATCCTATTCCTCTTTTGTCTTTACCTCATGACTCTTTGACTTCTCCATGATCCCTCTTTTGACTTTTATGCAACCAAAAATATATTCATTAATATTAAATAAATATCAACAAATTTTAGCCAAAATATGAACATTAAAAACACCTTTAGACAATAAATTTTATGGGGCCTTTATCACAAATGCTAGACCTTTGACATCAATGACAATATTTCCAATAGTAGTGTTTGAGATACCACCCATTGTTGGGCAGTGTAAACTTTGGTCCTTGTAGATCTTTGGGATTGAAGATGTTTTTTATTAAATCTTTTACAATATAGTATGGGCCAATCCACAAAGGTGTGAATTTTCTATGCTTGCCCTTTGGGTTAGATTCTTTGTCCTAAAGGAGAACTAGGTCTCCTTGTCTAAACACCTTGATCTTTGACCTTTTGTCAAACCACCTTTTGACAGTGGCCTGATATCTACTAAAATAAGCAAAGCCTTCTCCCTTGCATCTTCTATTTGAATTATATCTATCAATATTGAGTTGGAAAGTTCTTGGTTTTCTTCTATGTATTCCTACATAAATCAATATGTGGGTAGCTTAAGAGTGATATAAAAGATAGGTTCTTATCCATACATCAAAAAAAATGGTAAGGCTCTTAAGGCTTCTTGATTATTATCCTATTAGCCCAAGGTGTAAATTTAATGAGCTTATGCTAGGTTATGTGCTTGTCTATAGTAGACTTTTTGATTACTTTCATTAGCTTCTTATTTGTAGAATCAGATACTTTATTTCCTTAGGGATAATGGCTAGATGAAAACTTGAGATTAATTCCAATATTATAAGTCCATTAAGTCATATCTATAGATATGAAGGCTGATCCATTATCACACACTAGAGAGACTAGAGTTGTAAACCTAGTACATATGTTTTATTATAAGAATTTGATCACTTATTCAATCCTACATTATTTGTTGGCTACAGCTTCAGTCAACCTTATACAATAATTTGTAGTAGTCAAGACATATTTGTGACCTTTAGATGAATTAGGGTTCATTACCCCAACAAATTCGACCCCCTATTGTGCAAAGGGTTTATCAACCATGATTGGTTGTAGAGGCATTATTGCCTTTAGTTCCTTAGTGCTAGAGACTTGACATGAGTGACATTCCCTCACATGTTTGTGAGCATCCTTAAAGTATTTGGCTAATAATAGCTAGCTAAGATAATTTTATGGGTTGTGGTTCCTCCAGATGGATATCCATTACCTATATTTTCATGGAAGGTGCTCATAATATGGGTGGCCTCTTCTTTTAATATACATCTTAAGTAAATCCCTTCAAAATTTATTCTATATAAGATCCCATCTTTGATCAAGTAATGGGATACCTTTAATCTTAGGTCCCTCTTTTTCTCCCTAGATAATCTTGTAGGAAAAGTGCCATTAATTAGCAAATGTATAATTGAATCATACCATTCACTAGCTTGAAATTTATATTGATCCACTTGTATAATACTTATCCTAGGGTTAGCATTAGCAATCATCTAGATTAAACATTGGCACCTTACCAATTTTATTATTTTCATCTCTAAATCATACACTTGAAAAACTAACATCCACTTACCTCTACATTCTCTCAACTCATTCTATCTTAACATAATCTTTGTGGTAGGGTCAGGTAGGATAGCATGCACCTTATTTATAAGGATATAATGCCTAAATTTATTAACTTCCTTAACTAATGCATATACCTAATTATCAATCAATGAATAATTTAAGTCGGTATTCTTAAAGTTAGTGCTCAAAAAATCTATTAGGTGATCACACCCATCAATCTTTAGATTTAACACTAGAACCATAGTGTGGTAAAATGCATAAGAATAGAGGTAGAAGTCTCTTGAGAATTTAAAACTTATAAGGACTAGAGCTTGGCTAATGGAATCCTTAATGTCATTGAATGCCTTTCTAGATTCTTAATTTCATGTGAATTTGTCATCCTTCTTTAGCATGTCATTTAGTGGCTTGACAATCTTTGTAAAGCTAGAAATAAACATTCTTACAAAATTTATCTTACCAGAGAATGATTTTATCTCCTATTAACTATTTGGAGGTTCTATTTTAGATATGGCCTTCACTCTTTTAGGATCTATAGAGATCCCATCCTTTGTTATAACATGACCTAATAATTTTCCTTTTGTAACACAAAAGATACTATTCTTAGATTTTAAGGAGATTCCATACCTTTTACATCTTTAAAAAACTTGTTATAAGTGCATGAAGTGATCTTACCTATTTTTAGAAAAAACTATTAGATTATCCATATATATAATAATACACTTACCAATCAAGGTTTGTAAGGCATGGTCCATGGCTCTTTAAAAGGTAGCTCCTGCATTGATTAGTCCAAAGGCAATTATTTTGTAATCAAAAGTTCTCTACTTGGTGGTGAAGGTTATTTTCATCATGACCTCTCTATCAAATAGCACTTGGTTGTAACCTAAAAAACCATCAAGAAAAGACATCATAACTGAACCTAAAATAGCCTATATAGCTTGGTCTAAAGAGAGAAGGGGATAGTTGTCCTTTTATGATGTTTTTTTAATTTTTTAAAGTAAATACAAATTATAATCTCACCATTATTCATCCTAACTGACACCAAATTATCCACCCATGTAGAATACCTAATGGGGAAGACTTTCCTAGCATCTAGTAATCTTTTGACCTCCTTGAATATCATGTGTTCTAGAGCATGATTTAATAGTCTTTATTTCTATTTGAATGGTTTGAAACTTTATTTAATGGGTATAGTATGGGTAATGATTCTTGGATCAAATATATTTAAGTCATCATAGGACCATGCTATGACATCCTTGTATTAGGTAAGGAACTATTTAGCCTTCTCATTTTCAACATTTGTGTAGGCTTTTCCAACATTTAATAGTTGGGGTTGATCTTAGAGGCCAAAATAAATATCATTATAATCCTTCCCAATTATCTTGAGAATCTTAGAAACTTTAGCCAATTTTTCCTAATTAAATAGTCTCTCTAAAGAAATCATCTTCTTCGGGATCTTGTTGTCATTCAACAGAATGACTTTATCATCAAACTTGTCTTCCTTAGATGAATTTTCATTAGTATCATCAACAATATGAGCCTAAAATATTCCATAATTGGTTATGAAATATAATATCTATTGATAATCATTAAAATTTTGAAAATGTTTGACATTATTAGGCACTGATAGACAAGGGATCAACTCAATGCTGAAATTAGGGGAATCTTGGTTGGGTATGAGGTTGGTTGCAGTTGATGCTAAATCATCAGTAGATTAATTTTACTCTCTTGGGATGGTGGTAATGCTAAAATAATAAAATGACTCAATAAAATACAAAACTCTAAATTTGTACCTTTTAAGATATAAGAGTTTGCATTTATATTTGCTTCTTACTTGGTTGACCACTAGTTCTGACTCACCATAAACTAGTAGTTATTTGACCTTATTTTTTATATAAAATTACAAAACTAAGATAAGGGATTCGTATTCAAAAATATTTTTAGTGTAAGGAAATTAGAGCCTATAAGATGCATGATACTTTCTATTAGTAGGGTCAGCTAAGATAACACCAACACCTGATCTAGCATTACATCTAGCACCATCAAAATGTAATTTCCATATCCTAGGGATAACATGAGCACTTTTGGGATTACATGACTTATCAGTCCCTAGGGTAAAAATCCCTAAGTCTAATTCAATTATGTTGACCCTTTCATTTATAACATTATATTCCATTATCATGTGTTTCATCCTAGGTTCTATTTCAGCCTTGATTTGATTGGGAACTCCCTTTCAAGGTATCTATAGATGTGAGAAATTTGTGGACATGTAACCATTCAAAGACTTGGTCCATTCCCTACTCAGTAAGATTACATAAACTTTAGGTATGTCAAAAACTTGAATATCAATGAATTATTTCACCCTCAACTTAGAAGCTAACTACATGTGAACATTTAAAAGTTCCCCAGCTACTTTGACTCTAGATTTATCTAACTGAGTTACAAATATATTAGACTTAATAAGATTCAGGCTAATTGTTTACATACATATGTAGGCATGATGTTGGTAAAAGCACCAGAATCTAGTAAGCAATTATGTATGTTATAACCAAACATCTTGATAGTGAGCAAAAAATGAGGAGACTTAGCCTTGGCTTTGTTTATAGTCACATTGGTATTATCAGCCTTAGGTGGGTTTTTGGGCTTCTTTGACAAAGATTCTAGAAGGAGGTCTCTTTGCTCTATAATATGTGTAAGCTCATGTAATGTAATATTATCCTTTATTTTCTTCATGTCCTCAATAATGTTATAACCAATTTTAATATAAGAACTAGGAATCTCAATGTTGGGTTTAGAAGTGCTCCTTTTGGGTGGCTCTAGATTATTGTTTGAAGAAGTGTCTAGAGGAGTATCAAAGTTGTTTGGAGGCATTGAGGTGGTCAAAAGATACATCTTCTCTCTATTCCTCAAGGGTTAAGTCTTCTTTAAGAACTATTGAAAGGCCTAGATCTCCTCGAGGATCTCATCAGGTTTATTTTCCTCTTGAAAGGGGAAATCAAAAGTATCCACCATGAAGGCTTGATCAGATGATTTGGATCTAGAAGCACCTACACCACCTTCCTTATTAGATACCACTTCAAATATATCCAAAACCTCTTGAAAACCCTCAAAGGATTTGTAAAATTATATACAATCAATTTCTCCATGCTTGGTTTTGTAATATACCCAACAATAATCAGGTAATGTAATATCAGTGAGGTTAATGTCCATGGTCTTCTTTTTAGAAGATAGCTCATTATTTATATTATTATGAAAACTATAATTATAAATCCTATTATTTGGCCTATTGTACCTTTAAAATTACAAGTTCCTACCTGAGCATTTAGTAGTATTTCCAGCTTGTTTTTGTAGTTGAAGAAAATCAATGCTTAACTTTTGGACCATTTTTAAGATAGAGTCATTCTCATTTTTAGGAGTTTTAGAATTATGTACCTAGTTTATTGTTAGTACCAATAGTTGGTACCAAATCTCTTTGATCATGTGTATTAAATCCATTAGTAGGATTATTAAAGAATCCTAAATTTTGATTAGGAGCAACATGACTCACTGACAGTTGGTTTAAGTGTGGGAGTTGGTTTAATGCTAGGATATTTGGGTTATTATTTTGGAATAAGTTCATCAGAGGCATATGTGGGTTAATTTTTGGCACAAAATATGCCATTTGCCTTTGGAGCTGCATCTGATCATTGATGGTTACTTCCTCAGAATAGGCCCTAGCTAATGAAGTTATAACTGACATGGATCTCTTCAAAAATATAGAGGTCATGCAGTCTACTACATCATTATAGATTTATAAAGCTAATACATCATCAATTTTATAGGGTTCTATGGTCCTATTGTATATTTTATAAAATCTAGCATTAAAAGATGCAATAGGCTCACTTGAATCTCTTCTAATAGTGGTGAACTAATGGTAAATAACACAAGGACTAATAATCTTACCAAATTGATCTATAAAAACATCAGTGAAACCATCCCAATTAGTGATGTAATTATAAGTAAAGTTTAAGAACCATTCATAAACAAAATCTTTAAAGGTAAAGGGGAATAATCTGCAAGCTACATTCTCAAGTAAAATATTTTAAAATTTAAATCAACTTTAAAATACTTAATGTCCTCTTCAGTAGTTGTAATAGTGGTTGGACTAAATGTAGGCAAATGATTCTTAAGGTTACATGGGAGGTCATATACCACACCTGGTACATTGATTGAATATACTCCCAACCAAGCCATGCCTAGATGAAGGTTGAAGGCATAGGTACCTTGAAGAGGTGAAGTTGGAAAAGATTTGGATCTCCTGCATCTACCTTTGTCACATCTAGATTTTCTATGAACCTCAAGCTCAAGCAAAGGTTCCCTAGTTTGTAAATTTGATCTTGTTCTAATCCTGGGCAATTCCAACTTAAAATTTGAAGATCCTACCTAAAATATGATGTATTAAGTTAAATTTTAAAAATAACAAGAGTCAAACATGCACATTGAGCTTATTTTGTGAAGGTTGTATGAAAAGTAACAAATTATGTTTACCATTGACTGAATTAGCTCAAAAATCCATTCAATTACATGAATATGATCTATATATATATATATATATATATATATATATAATATATATATATATATATATATAATATATATATATATATAATATATATATATATATAAGTATAAGACTAAAAGAACTCAGATACATGAAATATATGCCAACCTTTGATCAAAATGAGATGTCATGACCTCAGATACCATGGATATTCAAATCTTAAGCTAAATTCACCTAAAATAGGCATTCAATCTTTAAAAACTTGAATCTTTGTTTAACAAAGCAAAAAAAAGTGTTACAAATAGTAAATATCAATTATATTTATACTTATATCCAAATAATTTACTCAAAAACATAATGATACACTAATCTTAGATCAAACAAACTAAGATCGACAAATATTCAAAGAATTCACAAAGATTTTTGCCCTCCTTCTAGCACTAGTAGAAATTTCCTTGTTAATGCCTCTAAGTGTATCACAATGTTCTTTAGTGTTAAAAGAACACTTCTCATTTAGAATTAAAGGAACTTAGAGCATGAGTATCAGGTTGTGGCAATTGGATGTCACCTATGGTGAAATAGTGGTAGAGACATGTATTGGTGTTCCACAAATTTATAATGAGTAATGGTTAGGAGCCACCGTGATCCATTCCTTGTGAATTGCAAAAAATATGTGTAAATACTTAGTGAATTATGGTCTAGAATTAAGCTAAAAACTAATCTAAGTGGATATTTATAGTGAAGTTTAAACTAAAGTGATCTGGTGTAAAAAAAGAGCAAAGAGAAGGGTAAGGTACAAAATAAATAAGTGATTTCCAGTTTTAGTTTTAAATATCATGACAAAGAACCAATTTCAACTATGTATGAATTCAACCAATATATAATGCAACATAATTTAAGCTCAAATTTCACTATATACTAGGCAAACTTCAAAGGATAATGTAAAGAGTCACAAGTAAGAACTAGGTCTGCTTTAAGAATTTACTACTATAATCAAATAACATTTAGACATCTGAATATAAAGCAAAATGAAATGAAGTGAAACCTAAGATCCTCCAACTAATCTATCATAGGCAAAAATTAGAAACCTTGTCATTAGAAAATGCACCCCTTAATTCAAAGAAACTATTGAAATTCAAGACATAAAATTAGCAATTGAGAGAAAATCTATATTAGCAATTGACATATCAAATATGGAAAATCTTTGTATAATTCCTTGATTATATTAATTTCTTCAAGTGTACAAAATTTTATCAAAAAATTTCTCCCTTTATAAGATGGTGATACAGGCCTTTTATAGAAATGACAAGGTAGTGCATCGATCAATTAAAATATACAAGTTTACAAAAGATCAGGACAACTATCCTTAAAAGTCCTAAAATACACTTGTTCTTCACAATTAGACTGACCTAGGGGCAATATGCTAACAGACTAGCATATACCTTACAAAATAATATTCCTATCCTAGATATTACAATGTTTTTTATCAAAAAGAATATTAGCTACTGGGTGGGCCCATTGCCGAAGGGTCACCTTGTTAATTTTGTAGAAGCTCCATTACCTTCTAATGTTGGTCCTTGACGAGCTCCATGTTGATAGTTGGATTCATTAGGCAAACCTCTTCTTGGTTAGCTAATTCATCCAAGTCTTGGTCATCCCTGGCCATGGATTCCTTAATGCTCCTTTCCTCTATAATTTTCTATTATTCTACAAAAATCATGTCCAAAATTCTCATGTTATCCCTAATAGATTGGCCCTAGCTCTTGTTCCTAACTAATAACATGACCAAAGTGAACTTGTGTTTGAATTCATCATCATCAATGATTATAGTTGTAATGGTCTTGGTAGGATTTAACAACATTGTTCCCAAAAGTTACTCAATTTTGATGATTAACCCCTTATCATCTGCCAACAGCCTATTCAAATTCTTTATCCAATTACCCAGACCTTGAACCTTGTCTACTATTATCCATATCATGGTAATCAAATGTGCTAAGTTGATAGTCATAAACATAGGAATCTTATTCATAATCATAATGTCAATGAGATCTTTAACTTGGGTCTCTACTTTTTTCCACTTAGTTATTAACTCCTTGGTTGTTTCACCCTACTGGCTTAGGGCATCCTACCTTAGCTTTATTGAATTTAAAGAATTGAACATATCAAAGAATGAGGACTTGAACATGTCCATCATGGTGTCAGGGATTGACAAAATTGCCTAGGTTTTTATATTTTCTTTCTCTCTTTCCAAGTTTTGGATTATCTATTTCATCCCTTAGACCCCAACCTTTGCTTGAGCTAATAAAGCCTCAATCAAGCTCTCAACATCTTCTTCATGTATATTAGCTTCTCCAAGATTTTGTCTTTCCACTAAGGTTAAACTTACAAAGGGCTCCACCTTTTTGAGGTTAAATTACTTAGTTCCCACCATGGCTATGTTGATGGTGACCCTTTCCAATCCAGCTATTTCTAGATTAAACTAAATGGTAGTATATGAGCTTATTAATTTTAGAGGATCTAATACATCTACACATGTGCTACCTGATGCTCTTAAAAGCATCCATTCTCTTAATTTTTGGTCCTTGAGTGACCATAATTATCATTTCTTCTTGTTACTTTAACATATCCCTAATCCATGGCTTCATGTCATCTTTCACTTCAACATTGGCAACCTCTATGAGTGCCCATGAATGGGAAAGAGAAATAATATTTTTTAATTTCCCATGAATAAACCAATTAGGGATGGCTGGTCCATGAATGGGAATTTATCTCTAACTAGATTAACTTCACTAGTGGGATGAGTGAAGGCCAATCTTGATTTCTTATCTGGTTCAACAAGTACCAATGTTAGCTTTTCCTTCCTCTTCTCTTGGGATGCTACAGGGACTATGTTCATAGAAATATCTTTTCCTTTCTCTCCTCTAGGCTCCCCTACATGAATTTGAGTTTCTTTAATCAGTTTCTCTTCCCTATCTATTTCACACACCTCTACAAGATCCTTGAGGGCACCCTCAAGTGTCTCTTCTAGTTCTAGGGAAATCATATCTATATATTAAATTAGGGAAGGTAACTTTTGTGGGAGTGTCAAAGATGAGTACCCCTATCTAAGTCTCTCTTCCAATTTCACCTCTCCCAATTTATCTTTACCATGGCCTTGTTCATATTACTTTTGTAAAGTTTATCCTTGAGGCTATGGTTTTTCTACTTGGGGTTGTTCTTGGGTTGTCCCAAATGGTCTAGGTAGGAAGCGATACTAAAAAAGATGCATTTACAATGTATTTCTAGATGGCTTATCATCTTTGGTCAATCTATGCTCAAGTTTGATGTTGTGCCCTTAGATCCTAGCCAACACCTCTTCATAATTATTAGGATTAATGTAAATGGTTTCATGAATACTGAGTTGATGCACATACTAAGGCTTGGATAGATTTTTATGTTTTAAATTATTAGTCACTATATTCTTATGATCCCACATCTTGAGTTCATCAAGTTGAAGCCTAAATGAATCCCTGTACTTGGACATGGTATCAACATTTTTCCAACCTTGAAGTATGGTCCTCCTAATAACTAAAGGTAAGGGGTGGAGAATACCCTTCCTCTTTTCTTTGAAAATTTCATCAATGCCATGGATGAGCTTAGAGGAAATTTATTTCTTATCCACCTTGCTAGAGACACACTAGCAATCTATAAGGCTAGGACATGATCCTGTTAATCCTAATAACTATACAATTAGGGTAGAACCAGATGTCACCCATCATTTATACATATTTATTAGTGGATTGACCCTAGGCATGGTAACACCTATGATATCCTCCACTGTGGATGGGTAGAAATAGTCACAAATAAACTTCATATGGTTCTTGTACTTAAAGATGTGTAATTTGGAGTAGTGGTGGGAAATGGTAGTTTTTCCCTAAGGAGACCAATTTCTAATCCTTAGGAAATTGATAGAATAAATTAGGGCATCCAAGAGGTATGACATCATATAAAATTACTTAGATGTCTTTATTTTGATGGCAATGAACTGCTTGGTCAATAAGACATTGATCAAATCTCCAATTGAAGGGGTGAGATTTTCTTCTACCATGAAATGAACATTGGGGATCCAAATTTTACTCACATAGGTAGTTGATAGGGCTTCAAATGCTTAGTTTAATAAGATCATTATAACTTTGATTCCCTCCCTGAATTAGACTATTATGATCTTGCCTTCAAAGTCCTTGAAGGTATGGGGTTCTTGGTGCAGTCAAGGTCTAACAATAGAGTCTAGGTCATGATTTCTAGTATATTCTTTGATTTTAGACAAGTCAAATAAGGAATTAGGATCTTTTAGTACTTCTAAAAAGCTACAATATAAATATAATATACCTTCTTAAAATTACCTTCCTTAATGATCCATTTATTATCTACCTTAAAATCGACAAAGATAAGAGCAAGGATTTATTTACAATGTAGTACCTAAGGCTTTACAACATGGTAAAGGCCAGTCATCTGAATAGTGACCAAGTCATAATGCCTCTAGCTCACCATGGTAATTATTTGTTCCTCCTTTGTGATAGGATTTAGCTCTTCCACCATGAACAAAAATTTGGACAAATTCCTAATTCTTGGGGAAATTAGGGTTGCAATGTCTAATTTAGTGTCCTTGAAGATTCATCCCTCATTATCCATTAACAAGTAAAGTTTGGTTTCCTCCTTTAAATACTATCTATGAGTTTCTATGGTCTTTATTTCTACAAATTGTTTACCCTAGATAGAAAATGGTCTCTGTGAAAGCTCTCTTGCACTCAAAAACATGATCAAATTCTCTTTCAATTAAATTTTAACCAATTGAGTTAATTTGGGTCACTTTTATACATGGTTTATGGTTTTGGAGCTTTAATGGTAGGATATATCTAGACTTTGTCTTATACATGCCTTGGATTTTATTTGGACCTTTGCCTTTATAATTTCACATTTTGAGCCCACAAGATATTTCCTTTTTGTCCTTTTTTGCTTGCATGACACCTATGTGGCATTGGTATGGACCTTTTATGGCATTTTTCATAAATGCCTTTGAGAACTACTTGTTGGTATTTAAAATACCTTATTTTATTTCACACCATCATATCAAAATCTTAGATTAACATGAGCCATTGATTATAATCTAGGCCCTTGCCTATGATTGGATCCTTTTTGCTCCAAGTCCCATGGTTGTGGCACTTGGAATATTTTCATGCCTTCTCATGCTCTGTATCTTGTATCTATCATTTGTTGAATGAGCATTGGCCATGTGGTGAGCTTGTGTGCCTTTGAAAATTCATGGGTACCTTCACACCATTAAATCATCTTCCAACAAAAAAACATGAACCATCAATCTCCAAAGATACCCAAGCTTCAAGTTAGCACATTAATAAGGTGGGAATTCAGCTTAAACTCCTTAGGCCAAGGTTTATGGTTTATTACATGTTTAATAAGCATGAATCAAACCTTATGCTAAGGGATTTGCATCTAAGTTTTTTGAATTCATACAAAGAGGACCATGGTTACATATTTTATGCTAAATTTTACATCATGTTTAAATATCACAATGTATTTTCTATGTTAAAATATTTATGGTAAGCCTATAACAAATGCTCAAAGGGATCAACATTATATAGTGGTCTTAATAACAAATAGGATTTTATTTCATTGAAAAACACATTAAAACTTTTGGTTAAAAGTATTTGGTCTAAGTTCTATGTTACAAAGATCCTTTTAAAATAATATTTAGCATAAGTCTTTAGACAAAGGTTCATGACATTTAAACAACATGCAATGGGGACCTTAGGATACAAACTTATACTAAATTCACTTTGCAAATACATAGACCATAAGACCATTTCAGTCTTTGAAGATTTCTAATGTTTGAGCACTTTCAATCACTTCCCTTAGCTTGTAAAGTAATTTTCAAGCCTTCCAACAAGATTTTGGAGTGTATTTTAATCTTGTGTAGAATAATTCATTAGCTTAAATTTGATGGTATTGTGAACATAAAATATGTCCTTGTGGGGATCAAATGATGGTCACATGAACATAAATTTTAATCTAGTCAATCTTTTTAATTTGATGGGCTTAAAGTTGATAGTCATATGGACATCAAATATGTCCTCATAGACATAAAATTATTATCATACGAATGCCAATTTTAAGCTCAATAAATTATTTTGACCTAATGTGAGATTACTACATGTCACCTTCATAGGGCGTCCCAAGATCTTGGTCTTAATTCACTCCATTAGATCAAAATTGGTGATAAAGTGATAGTCATAAGATCATGATCTAAGAGTTTTCTCATGATTGGTTACTTTGTTAGATGGGACCCTTTGCTTTTAATCATCAAATGTAAGGATGTGTGTATATCATTTGAGCCTTCCATAATCCTTTGATCTTTCATCTATGTTTCACTCCATTGAATTGGGTCCTCATGATGAGGTGAGAACCATTGATTGTGATCTAGGAGCTTGAATGTGATTGGTCTAAGGGGTTATATATGGGATTATATCAAGATTTCCTCACACCATTTGATCAAATGGACATGAGGAAATGTGGAGCATTAGATCATTTGAGTTGTATGTCTTTTGAGTCTATGCTCATGCCTTTCTCACTTTATCAGATTGAATACCACAATAAATCAAGGGTCGTTGGATCCTAAAAGATGTAAGGGAGTTAAGTTAAGACCATAGTGATATAAAAGGCTTATGATAAGGTGTTAAACTTGATTCCCTAATTGTATTAATAAATACATCAGGGCCTTAGGATTTAAACATTAGTCTAAGGTAAGAAATATCAAAAAGACCCTATAGAATGGATATTATTTAGGCACATAAGGAACTTTAAACTAGGAAATAACAAAGGGGACAAAGCATTTTAGGCTAAGTTTTAGTCATGTTTAAAAACATGACTAAGCTTAAAACATGAACTTTATACTTAGGTCCAAAATAGATTTTTAAAAGGTTCCCAAGAATTGGTTCCTACTAGTAGTCAAATTTGAATTGAGGGTTTTGCCAAGGTTTTGGAACATGAATTCCTCAATAATAAACATCATGGAACCTATAATTAAAATCCATAAAGACCATTTATTATCACTATTAGATAAATTTAAAGTAAAATGTAATTAATTAATCTTTCTTTTGATAAATTAGATGATCTTAAAATTATTTAAATGACCTTAACATGCCAAAATTTATGTTTAATCTTTAGGGTTTCTCAAGGGTCCTAATTTTTAAAAATGGTGGTATGTTGTTCCCAACAGGTCTATATGACTATGTATAGATCAAACCCTAGTTCCTCATCTTAGGTGAGGTCACCTTTCCAAATATGAATTAGTGGGTTTATGAAGTTAATTGACCTAAATGACCCATATATCAATGAGAAAGATGGAGGAGAAAACTCTAAAACTTGAGTAAGATAGACTCCTTTGGAGGAGGTGGATCAAAAGATGAATACCTTTTTGTGGTTCTTTGAAAAAAACATAAAGGGTGTTGATGTGGTATCATACTAACCAAATGTTATTGGTTGAGATGTTATAGAAGAAAAAAAATCCATACAAAGTAAGGAGGCATAGAGAAACCTAAAGTTATACCTATTTTCAAGTAGATGAGGAAGATGAAGGTGAAGATGTCTATGAACAAGTGAGACCTAGTGTTCTCATAAGGAGAAGGCTATATGTTTGGATATGTGGTAGAGAAGTGATGCATTTTGGATGCACTTTTTGGGCTCAAAAACTTGGTTGGTGCTTTGGTGCACCGATTAGTGTGACTAATTTCATGGATCTATGATTGGTCCACTTATGTCATGGTTAGCATGATTGGTAGCTGAAGGCTACATGTAGATGAACAAGTGAGACCTAGTGTTCCCAGAAGGAGAAGGCTAGTGTTGACCATATAACTTAAGGTTTTATATTTTTATGTATATGGTTGTGGCATTGGCTAAGTATACCAAAGTATAGACTAACATTGGAGGCACATGAGTTGGTGTTTTGGTAATATTTAGTAGAACATGCTACAATCAGATGCATTTTTAAAGATCAAAAACTTGATAGGAAACATGATGCACTAAGTAACATGATGACTTTCTTGGAATTATGATTAGTCTTCTTATGCCATGTTGATAGTTTGAAGGCTATGTGGAGAATTCTAGTTTTGAATTTTGGGAGATCCTCTCTCCTCACTACTATCAAGAGTGTTATGTGCACTAGTTTCTATTTAAGGAGTTGGATCAGTGTTATTCCTACATTATGATCTCTCATAAGGATTGATAGATAGATGGATGATTCAAATGTGTTATTGGTTTGCAATTTGATATCACTATTTGGGTTAGTGTAAAAATTGCACACGCAGTACAATAATTTAAGTACCTTTATGCAAAGCTAAGGGTTTAGTAGCTATTGTTGCTATATGTTGGTGACATGTTCAATACAGGACCCAAAATTATAATTTTTTATGGCCTAGTGATAAGGACATGATGAAGGTGGTATGAATAAAAAACCAAGGATGGAGATGCACAAGGATAGGAAATCAAGGTAGTACCCCACTTCTTGAATTTTGAGTTGCTTCTTATAAATGTCCTATAAATATGGAAAAGACATGTTGTTGTATTCTATATTGGATTCATCGGGAGTAGGAAGCCTCTTATTACCATGGTGAGCACTAGAATGGATATTCCAAAGTAGTGGGAGTTATGATCAATTCATGGTAAAATCCTGATTGGAGGATTGGTTTATGGAGAAGTGAGAGTCACTTCAAGTGCTTCAATCTACAATGGATAATTAGATGTTGACAAAGCCAACCAGGGTAGATAAATTTTAGTAGTGAAAGAAAAATTGTACTAGGTTTATGTTAGGAAAGTAGAGGACATCGATAATCACCTATTTGTAAAATATTTTGGTGTGGTAAAATGATATGTATATTGACTTCAAATGGGAGTATGTTAGGATATGAATTCACTATTCACAATCACTATTCATAGGCACTATTTATGGCCACTATTCAGGATGGTGTGTATTACTGGTGATGTTGATGATTGGTAATGTGGTAGAGGCCTGTAGAGTGTATCCCAAGAGTGATCATGTTAATGTGATGAGATTATGGTGTAACACTCCACTAATGCACATGGGTTTGTCATTGATAGTCACATGGGTGTTGTGACATGGTGTAAAAGATAAAGGGGTTGGTGTGGTCACATTCCTAGATGTGTACAAGATTTCCATGTGTGGAGATAGTCAAAAGGTGATTGTAAGAATCTTTTGGACTCATGTGGTCACATGGAGATAAAGATAAGAAGGATACTATAGTAGATTAACCTCACATGTGTTTGGGAGATAATTTTTTTGGGGCCACATGGAGGTGGCACTTGTTATTATCTAAATTGAATATGCCTTTAAAGACTTTTGCATATGGAGCCAACACCACCAATATTGAGGATCACATATTCACCCAAGTGTGGATCAATTTTTGGGTGTCACTGTCCATTTTCTCTCCTCTCTCTCTTATACATTATAAATGCTATTAATAAGCCTAAATTTATCTTTGTAATTCATCCTTTTAGAGGATATATTCAAGATTGAGCTTGAATTATTTGAGTTTGGATCATATAGGCTAGGTTATGATTGAATAAAAACCAAAGTGCTTCAGGTAGAAGCATTGACTGTTTGTTTGTTATCACTAATGGATTTGTTGTATAAGAGAGTTATGTTAATATCAAGTCTAGAAGCTACCATTTTGCCCATAGTTTTTTCTTGCACATTATATCATTTCCATGTAATTTCTTGTGTAATGTGTCCTCTTTCTTGTCTCATTTTTTAGGCTTGTTTATTCTACATTTTATTACTTACATTATAGGATATAGCTCATTGATATACCATGTAGTATCATAGTTTTATTCCTAGAATCTAATATCATATATTTGGTTTTAAAGCTTTGATTTATAAAAATTCATTATATTATAAAGTGTCTACTTGTGCCTATTATGTTTTATTTTTCCCTTTATATTGATGTATCTGTAACATGCACATAGGGTATGTGTGACTATGTATAGCTCAAACCCTAGTTATTCACCTTAGGTTAGGTCACCTTTAAAATTATGAGTTAGTGGGTTCATGAAGTTAATTGACCTTAATAACCCATATATCAATTAGCACTACCTACATATCCAATAATATAAATATTGAATCAAAGATATTTATATATCCTCTATGTGTGGGATTATGTTTACACAAAGGTGAAATATGATAAATGTAAGAGCATGCAATTATCTAGATTATAACTTGATTAATACCATTCACAAGTTGTTTAGAATGGTTTATAACTATAATATGATTGCTCTTATCAATGATATATAAATAGGGAATAATAGGTCATTATAATGAATTTTTTCAATTGTGGCATGATCTTAAATAGGTGTTTATTTGGTATTTTTTACATGTGTACCTGATAATGATGAGTTATCTTTATTTTTTATTTAAACCAATCCTTTTAAAAGTATCTCATATAAGTTTTAGATAAAAATAGGCCAACACATATGTTTTAAAATATGGATAAATTTTAAGGTATAGACATTTGATGAGTAAACTAGATATTAGCATCAATGCTAGTGTACCTTTACAAATGCAAGTGTCTAGTAGGATAGATTTTTTTTGAATGTATATAAATGACATTGAAGGATATGGATCATATTTTTTTTTAACCCTAAAATCTATATATGGGGTATCTAAGGTTAAATGGGGAAGAGATATCTTGGGCATAAGGATGGTAGATTATCTCTAGAGTAGGCCAATCATTTGTAAAACTTTGATAGAATATATATTGAATTTATTATGCTAAGATGATAAAGATATAAAGTATAACTATGTTATATATTTAAATAATAATAAAAATAATTTATGTAGATGATTCTAATTATAACACCAGTATATATATATATATATATATATATATATATACATATATATATATATATACATATATATAGATATATATATATATACATATATATACATATATATATATATATATACATAGAATAGGTAAAAGTGGAATGGATTAGGATATAGAAATAGTCACCGAATTCTATAAATTTAACATTTATAGTCATGGACACTTGAATTGACCTAGAATGATTATATCAACAATACTGTATTAGTAAAACATAGGTGTCTAGTATAGAATACCTAATAAAATTATATGTGACTACATAAATTTTTTTATATTATATGCTACCTTCACTCTAGTGCATTCAGATCTGAGTCATGGACTATCACTCGTCAAATAGTAAAACACTAGCTATTCATCTTCATAGTGGCTATGGGAAAATTGGGTTACTCATCACATAATGTCAAGCTTACCCAAAGAAGCCTTTGTTAATGAGTGATTCTAACATATACAAAACCTTAAACAGGGCCTCAAACTTATTTAGTTCTCTCCTACATGTTGGCTTGTGTGTGAATTATGTAATGTGTGATAAGCAAGTACAATAATGACCTAGCTTATAACTTTGAAAATATATATATTGGGATATTCCTTCATTAATTTAGAACTATAAATGTGTTTTACCTATGAATTATATGTAAATAGATATAAATATGGAATATTTAATCACTTTATTGATTCATTGAATGTTTTTGGTAAGTTTTTTTAGTCTCTTTAGGTATTTTCTAGGTGATTAAAGAATGAGGGTTGATATTGTATTTATACCAATCCATTTAGATAATTTATCACATTAAAATACTTACTTCGACCATAATAATATGATTCATTTTAAATTTGGATGACTTTAAGTGATTGGACACTTGCATTGGGGTAAGCACTTACATCAATGCAGGCATCTACCTAGGATGTGTCAAGGTAGTTGTAAAATAGGTGTAGGTCTAAAACCTATAGAGATGAGAGATAAGTAGGTTTATAACATTTTTGGAAAGATAAAAGGTTTGAGTCATCATAATGACTTAAGTTAGATTAAGAGACAAGTAATTAGGCATAGAGAGATAGTGTATATGAGCCTTTTGGTAGTGAGAAAGGTCTAGAAGCTAAAGGTACATCCATGACATGTATTTTTTAAGTATACAAGATTGAGATTATATATAATTTATAAATAGTGTCTACATTTCCCCCATTTAATCTAGCAATGAAATTACTAGTTTAATTTAAAAAAATGCATACATGGGTGTGTATAAGACACATTTTCTTTGCTTGAGTCCAATTTGAGTGATTTGATGTTGGTTGACTTGAAACCAATAACATGTTACATTATATAATAAATTCATGTAAAAATTCAAAGCATTGAAATGATTGAAATTAAAAGAGAGAGGCTTATGAGTATACATGTGTATCATTATGAATCACTAAAATTTAGATTAGGATATATATATAAATATGGAATGTGAATATATATCAATATATATAGAGATACATTAGAGATCACATTCCCCCCAACCTTGGATAAAAGGAGAGTTATCACCTAAAAATTTAGATTATCTATCAAATGTGCAACTAAGTCATACTTATAACTAGATGAGTTTGAGTGAACCATGTCAACTCACACTATAAAATTCTTGAGTTTGGATGATGTACTCAATTTTAACCTATAAAACTTGTTAATATTGAGTTATGTAATCACTTCAACCATACCAAAAATTTAACCAACTACTATAGTATATTGACTCAATATAGTTTATAAAAGTCCAACCTAGTGGGTAATGACAATCCTTGAAAGTGTTTAGAATATGAATTTGGTTTGATTTTTCAATATTATATGCACATTACATAGTATATTCACCTTAGATATGTCTCATGATAGAACTATCTATAACAATGGTACCAATGTATAGAATTCTAACACAAATGTTAACTATGTAATTTGTCCAATCTAAATTTTTTTAAGTATGGATAAATTATTTCCAAAACATACCCCCACTATAATTTGAAAACTAATATAAGTGCCAATGTGGAAAAATTGTTTCCATAACATGCATCCACTACAATTTAAATATGATGAATGGTGTAAGTCCCAATGTGGAGTACATGTTTTTAATACATGCCCCTACTATAATTTTGGTTTGTTGAATACTAAATAAGTGTGTAGAACATGTTTCCAAAACATGCCTCCCACTGAATCTAAATATATGATGTAATGTCAAATTCATGCCTCTATGGTATGACCCCACTTATATTACCTTATTTTGAGTTAAGGAGAAGTATCAATTAGTAGTTACCATAACTCAAAATGATAAGATAATTATGTAAACTATGGATGTATCATGTAGAATACATAAATAGCATGTCTAGCTAGATATATTATTGAATCATAAATAATGTGATCACACTAAGTCCTAATATGCATGATGTAGATCATGGTAGCATCTAGATAATAACAATACAAGATCAACATGAAATTAATCACACACACAAGATCACTCAAAAATAAAATCAAGAGATAAAGGTCCAAGGATACCAAAAACAAGGGGCATGTTCAAATGATGCATAATCAAAGGGCATGACTTAGTCAAATGCCCATAAGGTAAGAAATGACATATTAAAATGTCAACATACAACAAGTAATGACATATTCAAATGTAAAAGAGGTAAGCAAAGGAATGGGGGCTGAAAATAATGGAGCATATTCAAATACTCAAACAAGCAAGACAATAACAAGTTAAGTCACATAAAGAAGTGCACATATGAAATACAAAAAACCATCATAACATGTCACACTATTCTTTAGATATATGTGTTAGTAAAAAATGTCAAGTACATAACATATCAATTAGACTATGAAAGATATAAGCATGTATAAAGTCATGTATAAGTATATATATAAGCTCAAACATGATATGGTAAAATAACCATATAATGATATAATTTGGATGTGTCTTGATCATAGAGGTGGATGTACCCAATGTCTAAATGGCATAATTAGAGGGAATGCCAAATATATTAAAGTACATAGATCATGTATCTATCTATATGTGTATCACACTCAAGATATGTGTGACACATATGTATATAGGAAGTACTGATATGCCATATACCAACATGGAACCACAACATATATGTCAAGGAGCTAATATAACATGTAAATGTTGAACATAGTTTTGGCATAGATGATAGGAAAAGACTATCCTATGATCTCATCCAAAGGATGTGCATATATATATCCCCATTGAGAACCTAATGTAATAAACTAGTGATGTTGTTAAGGAGCATAGATTGGTGTGATATTTGTCACTATAGTAATTTTGATTCTCTAAGGATGTCAAATATGACTCTACTATTGTGATACACAAATTTTATGAATAGGGGTTTGTGGAACCCATTATTGAGTTTTTTTGGTTTGTTTATAATAGTAGTAATGGGAACATGTGTAATAGATAAGGATTATATGAAACCCACTATGGACATTTAATGTAATGGTTTTTCAAGTACTGAAAGCCTAATAAAGGGATTTTCATGTTGTTGTCCTTTTGGAGGAAGATTAACCTTAAATGGTTTAATAATTAATTTCTTGGGTATAAATTTCTCTTACTCAAGATGATGTTCATATGGAATTATAGAAAATATAATTACCTAGTTGGCATGAACATATTTAAAACACCCATTCACTATATAATATATTGATCAAAGTATATATATCTAAGTTCATCCCAATAACATATCAAATACACCTATGGAAAGTATAACTAAGAAGGTACTAACCATATGGGTAGGACCCACATATAAATTTAAATAAATCTCACTAAGAACCTATTGTGAGGTCCCATAAAATTCTCTAACTAACCTATAAAAAGGATGTAAATCATGATTTTTATAACCCAAATGTGTAATTAATGTCATGGTATAATAATTTTCACTTTCACCATTATTAATCATATAATTATGTATAGGATAGTGATCAAGGTGTGCTTGAATGAATAAGGAATGAATATCTGAGTCATCATTCCTAATCTCATTATCATCAAAATTAATAGAGGGTCTCTAAACCATAGGAGGTGTATGCCATGTATAAGTATCAATAATCCCATATAATTGGTACAAATAATGATATGTAAGAGGGTGCACATTATATGACATTTGCACTTTTAGATCCTTATTTGAATGATCTTACAAAGGATTGTTAAATATATTTTACTTCTATTGGTCACCAAGTTGTGAATTTAATTCCTCTGGAGGATCATCAAATGTAATTTTTTGGTCATATATGAATTCTAGTATCTAATTCTTCAAGGTAAAACATCTATTCATATAATTCTCAAGGCCTTGGTGATAGTCACAATAAGCATTCACACCACACCCTTTGGGTAGATTTATACCCGTATCAACCTCTATAGGATGAGGGAGAGATACAAAATGGCATTATACAAGCCACATGAGTAATGAAGTGATATAATCAAGTAAGCATGTAGATTATCTCCATGGTACATTAGATAAGACAAGTTGATTAGGTTGTTGTGACACCACATTAACTATGGTGGTTATTTCTTTTTCAAGATCAAGAGTTTTGACCTTATAACTTGGTTTGATATCAAATTTGGTATTGGATGTAGATGTGGTTGGTGAATTTGATACATATTTAAGTTCACTGAATGACATAAGTTTCATTTCATGGTCATAAATAATATGGCATAATTCATCGAAATATTTAAACCTTTTCAATATAATGGACTCGTGTAAATGAGAATGTAAACTTTTCTCAAGAAAATATCTTAAAAGCATTCATATACCATAGAATTGATCATTTTAGCCAACATTTTCTCATATCTCAAGACTTATTCATTGATAATTTCATTAGTTCCTTATTTTATTTTTCAATTTGGGCATAGGAAACCCTTTTAGTAATGTTAATAGAGAAGTGTACAAAAAACCTGATCCACAAGAGGTTTGAGGGCATTTACTGATTGAGTTGGTAAATCATAAAACCATCTTATATCATATTATTTTAAGCTCCTTGGAAATAATTTGGTAAAAATTTTATCATTGGAGGGATAATTAAGACATTTCATATAAATATATCAAAGATACTATTTAGGATCACCCTTTCCATCATAAAATTTGAACTTAGGTGCAACAAAACTAATTGGCAAGAGGTGAAAATATATCTCTGGTGAAAGAGGTTTATGCAACACCTATTTTGAATCAATAGCATAAGGATACTTCATATAACTTTGTTCAATATTTGTAACCTTCATTTTCAAAAGTTTGATATTTTTGACAAGAGCTTACACCTCTTGGTCTTTTAGGTTAGATATTTGAGAATCACCAAAGGAGATGTACTCATAGGTTGGTTAAATATAAGAATTAAAACTAGTATTTGAGTTGGAAAATTTTGGTTTCCCATGTAAGATGTTGAAATGGTAGTTTTATGTAACAAAGGTTTAAATACATATCTATTTCCCCAATTTGAAGTATGAAGTGATAATGTGCTCAAGGGGAGGGTTATTGATATTTAGGGATGACCCATAGATTGAATATCATGATAAATAGATGGACTTACTTGATCACCTAAATTATTTAGTTTTTAATATGGTTATTAATAATTCATCAAGATCTCTAAGGTTTTGATTAATACACTATAAAAAACTCTAATTACTAAACTTACTCATGGTCTAATTCCTCATGTTCACCAATTTCATTAGACTCATGGTTTTCATTATCGTAATATTATTATATGATTACCTCATCAAAATGGTTTTCATTATCAAAATTTATATCATCATGATCCATCATATTATATTCCTCATTGGTTTTAGACATCTAGTGGTAGGATGGGAAGGTCAAAGTGTTCAATAGGTGCGTGCACCTCCCAATCTATGTTTATGCCTAGGTTACATGCAAAATAATAAAATGAAGCTAGGGTACAAGACTAAGATTTTGTACAAGACTAAGATGTTGTATATAAAAATCCTAATAACTATTAAAAATTTCATTCATATAAATTGGGTTCACCAAATGTTTAATCCTGAAAACTAGATATGGGGTATCTAGGGTTAAAGGGGAAAAAGATAGCCTAGTGCATAAGAATGATAGACTATTTTTAGAGTAGGTCAATTATTTGAGAAACCTAGATATAATATATATTAAATTTATTATGTTGATATGATAAAGATATAAAGTATAGCTATGGTAGATATTAAAATAATAATGAAAACAAAATACTTAGTTGATTTTAATGCTAACACTGAGTTGGATCTAGAACAGGTAGAAAGTGGAATAAATATGAATTTTGGAATAATCATAGGATTTTAAAATTTTAACTTATGTAGCCTTAGACACTTATATTAAATTAGGATGGTTACATCAATGCTACTATCTAACTTGGATGTAAGTGTCTAGTACAAAATACATGCTAAAATTAGTTACAACTAATTGGATGCTTCTAGGTTCTATATAGCCTTTGATTTGGTGCATTTAGATCTAGCTAATGGTCTATCACTCCTTGGAAAATATAAAAACCCTAGTTCTTCATATTCATAGTGGCTATGGGAATAATGGGTTAGTGGGCACATGATATCGAGCTAACACAAAGACCCTAATGTAAATAAGTGGTGCCTATATATCCAATACTCTGAAGAGGGCCTAAGATTATTTAGTTTTTCACTACATGTTGTATTCTGTGAATCATGAAATGTATGATAATAAAGCAAAACAATAACCTAACTTTTAACTTGGAAAATATAGATCTTGGGATATTCTATTACTTGAGATCCGTAGATGTGTTATCCATTTGACTGATCGAGAAAAGAAAAAAATAGGGAATCTTTTTGTCACTTTAATGCTTGATAGAATAATTTTGGGAATTTTCCTTGGTTTCTTTAAGTATTTTCTAGGTGAAGATTGAATTAGGGTTGATCTTATATTTATACCAATCCATATAGAGAATATCTTGCATTAAAGCACTTAGGATGACCATAATAACACATCTAATTTTCAAATTAAATGACTTTAGGGTATTGGACACCTACATTGGTGTAGGACACTTGCATCGAAATAGGTGTCTGACTAAGTCATAAGTGTATAGGTAGTTGGAAAATAGGTGCAATTCCAAAACTTGTAAAGATGGGAGATAAGCAAGTTTATAACATTCTAGGTAAGATAAAAGGTCTAAGTCAGTAAAAAAATATAGTTTGGACTAAGAGATCATAAATTAGGTATAAAGAGAGAATGTATGTAAGCATTTTGGTAATGGGAAAGGTCTATAAGATTAAAGTACATCCATGATATGTATTTTCCAAGTATACAAGACTAAGGTACTATATAATTCATAAATTTTGTCTACAATTTTAAGGTTTATGTAGTGTGCAGGTGTCTGGGTTGTTATAATGATAGGGTTGGACTATGATATAATAAGCGAGACATAATAAGATGTATAATGTGATCCTTTTGAAAGATGAAAGGTCTTGGACTAAAGGGTAGAACCATGATTAGTATTTTTAAAGTGTACAAGACTAAGATGTTGTATATAATCAAATTTTAGTATCTACAACAATATATTTGACTCAAATAATTTGGAAAATAATCTGACTAAAAAAAATTTAAAATGATAAAAAAAATAAAAATTTATGAAAATATTATTGGACATATATTACATTAATAAAGATATCCCATTCAACATATGATGTTCTAGGCTCTCCCAAATTTAGAATGAAATGGGCTTCAAAATCCACCCTTGAACACACATTTTCACTCAATGTGTCAAGCCTGAGACTAGAAGGGTTCATGGTAACACAAGGAAACATATAAGATTAAATATATTTATAAGTATTTTAAAAAATTGATGTTATTCTTTAAATTTAACTTATATTAAATATTCTTAACTTTTTTAAGGTAATTTAAAAATGGCCAACTAAATTAACCCTTAATTCTAATATATATAGATATATACTTAAAAATTAAAGTTAAGGACATGAGATAATTATGAAATAATTAGGTTGAATTTACTCCAACTTGGTTTGTATTAATTGGCATTCACTAAACCCCTATTCCTACCTTTCCTCTAACATAATAAACATTACAATCCCTAATATAATTCACATATTAAAAGTAGGGACTAGATGCTATGCAACCCTTTTTATCATTTGGATCTATAACAATTATATGGTGAAATTAATGTGATGGACAATATTTTTTAAAAATTTACTAAAATTATATACTCACTAATAATGTGTTTTGTATAGGTGAATTAAATAAATGAAGGCTAACATTAATTATATACTTAGATTTATCATGTGACTAGGAGTTCCTAATTATAATTATGGATTTACTCAAACTTCATCAAAATTATATGTTAACAATGAATCTCTTGTGTTTTATATAAGATAATTAAATAGGTAAAGTCTAATGTAAATTATATATCTAAAATTTTAATATAATTTATTTTTATATTATAAACATATATTTGTTAAAATTTGAGAGCCAAGAATTTTGAGGTGCACATATTAAATGTTAGTTGGATTAATTGACACACGTAACCTCCATTTAAAATTTAGAGGAAATTAAAAATTTAAACCCTTTTTTAATTTAAAACCATATCTATATTAATATAAACAAGTAAAGTTACAATGTTATTCATACAAAATAAAGGGTGGAGAAAGTCACACCCTACAAGTAGTCAAATTGAGGTTAGAAACCCTCAATAAATATTAAGTACAATAGAGAGTCAATATAATGATCACTAAAAAAAAACATCACATCAAAGGTGTGTAATAACCAACAAGACACTCATAAAAGAACAAACTAGTAAAGATAATAATTAAGCTTCAACATCAAACATGTGGGCCGAAGGGGTAGTGGAGGAGGTGGATCCTATGACTTATCACTCCATCCCATGTGAGTAGGGGTGTCATCATCCATAGGTAATGGTTCTCATCCATCATTCTACTAAGGATTATTATTTTCTTCCTTGTGTCTATTAGGAGAAATAGAAAGACCCAGTCATGGATACTTGTCTTATGGGGGAGGGCCCCAATATTTTCTATCAGCTCCACCTATAGGAGATCCATGAGTCTAATAATGCCAAAAATATGACCATATTAGGGATGAATGATAATGAGAGAGGGTATTTTTCTTATTCCTATAATTTTATTGGCACAAGCCATACCCTCACACATAAGGAGGTGACTATAGGCATGGTAGCCCTAGAGGGTCTCAATTAAATACACATGGGGCATTCCCCCAATGATCCAAAAAATGTTGATGTTGGTTAATCTCTAGGAGAAATTTGTCAATATGGATTTTAATCTAGAGAGAAACATTTGAAATGATAGTAATTTTATTAGTAACATAAAAACTATGTTTTATTTCCTCATGATCAAAACAAGCATAATTTCTAGATTTCTAGATTTGAAAAATAATATCATCATAAAAAATATATTGTATCTTTTAGGAATAATGGTAGAGTCCCCCAAGAGATACAATTTCCACATAAAGAACTTAGGTCTAAATGGTTGAAAGAGGGTATGAACCCATTTCCACACATTCTAATCATGGGAGCAAAACCATAAAATATCTTAATAGTTTTAGGTTGGTGGCATGCCAAGAAAATGAAATTTGAAACCCCCATATACTTAATATAGTCACAAGCTATAAATACACCAAATAAAGCTAGAATTTTTAGTCTCAATGGAATAATCTTGCATGATGTGATATATTTTATACTAAACCACATTATTGGATCAAAAGTTCCATCAGTGATTGAAACTATCATTTGAATATGCTAGGGGGATAAAAGATTATACCCCAAATGAGGAGAATAATGATTAAAGTGAGTGGTCATAGTCAAATTTCAATCCTTGCACCATGGATGAATCTAATTGAATCTATTATTATGAATATACTCATCAGGTATAGAGGCTTGAATTTTTTCAATAGACTCAACATCTACATTAATTATATAAAATTTATTCTAAATATATTATCAAGGAATCCAAGATTGGCTCACTTTACTAAAAATGTCCTTAATGGTTTTCACACTTTTCTTGAACAACCAAAAACTATTGATCCAAGGAACCAAATAAAATGGAAAATTATGAAAATTTAATAATGGAGACCACTAAAGGGAATGAGAATGAAGAGAAGGACCATTCTTTAAGCCCTCCCCTATCTAGATGAGATGGGGTTGGATTTTATCCCAAGATTTTCAAAATATATAAATGATAAAAGTACCATTAATTTTAATATGAACAGGGGTATTGAGAAGAGTATGAATCTAAAGGCCTTGATAAGCATGACTGCCACAAGGAACTCCCTAAGAGATATACTAGAGAAGCAAGATATTTCAAGCTTAATCAACTACCAATCCACATATTATCCATTTAATGTTAAGAGTTAGACATTTAATCTTAATATATAGGATACCTAAACCACTTACTTATTTAGGCTGACAAAAAATACCAAAAGAAACTATGTGAAAGCCTTTGTGTGGTTCAAAATTATCCTAAAGGATATCTATTAGAATTTTTTCTAGTTTGCCATGGCAGCATTAGAAATAACCCAATGGGAAGGATATTAAATATGTGTATCTACCAAAACATTAGAGTAAATATGAAAATTAAATTACAAGGACAAAGGTTTAGTGATCCAAAAATAAATGTTTTTCTCAACCCTTTGAACAACATAAGATCACAGATCATCAAGATAAGCCTAAAAATCAGACGGAATGCCAAGGAACTTAAATTATTCCCCTTAAAGAAGCCACTTCCATTGATATCCCTCCATCTAAGGGGGTTGGGAGAAAGAGACTAGTGATAATAATACATTTGTATCCATTGAAAGAAAGATCCATAGGACCAATAAAAAATGTGAATGCAATACATAGAATTATTAACCAATTTATCCTCTTCCTAGAGAGTGAAAAAAGATTCATCATCAAAATGGCTATTTATAAACTAGAATTTTGAATTTGGGAGAGAGATTATTTTCACCAAGCCTATAGAGTCATAATTAGCTAGTAGATAGATAAACCCTTCAGTTTCTAACACATAAAGTGAAGGGGATAAGGGACACCCTTACCTAACAAATATATGAGGTTAAAACTGAGAATACTAGGCTCCATTAATAGTAATGCATGCCTTAGCATCCTAAAAAATATATTAACCACTTGTATAAACTTGGCACCAAAACTGAAAGCTTGGAGCATCGATAAAATAAAAGACCACTCAATGTGGTCATATGCATTCTCAAAATCAATCTTAGCAAATAAGACCTTTTGACTAGAAACATGAGCCCATTCCATGCCTTCTCAAATAGTGATGATATTGTATAGGATGTATTTATGCTAGATAAATAATGTTTTATCGCTTCTAAAAATTAAAGGAAGAAGATGATTAGGTCAAAGAAATAGTACCTTAGAAATTATATTATAAGAGACATTAAGCAACATAATAGGTCCTTAGTTAGTAATAACCTCAGAGTCACCAACCTTGGGGATAAACTTGATGTTACCTTGATTTATAAGAGGCCATAGAGAATTATTCAACACCACTTCAAAATAAAACTTGTGAAGATATAGACCCACAACATCCCATAAGGTCTAGTATAACTCATAAGGTAAAGCATCAATGTTATGACCTTTATCCATAATTATATATATATATAACCACTTATTTAATATCATTTAGGGTTAGAGGCCTATCACAAGTGACCCACTAAACATTAAAAAATATACAAGGGACAAATTTAAGGCACTAGGAAAGAGTAGATTTAGGCTCATGATATTTGGTCAGGGATGAAAAACCCCATAATAGTGGTCAACAAAATCTTGTAGAATGTCAGGTATTTTGGTAAAGCAGATAGATCCCTCCTTAACTTCTTTGATTCTATCAACATCCCTTATAGAATATAGGAGAGAAAAAAATTCATTGTTGACCTTGTCCCTAACTTTTTTCCATTGCATATGAGCTCAAAGTTGATCCCCTCTAGTCTTGTCTGTCTCCTCAACTTATAGATTGTAATGTCAATGAGTTGTTTAGGTTTGTAAATGAACATTAAAAAGAGAGGCTTCAAGATCCTATAATGAACCATAGGTTTTCACAATTTGTAGCATTATGAATATGATAGAAAAAAAAGAGGCTTGCTTACCATAAACGAAAATAAGGTGGTGGTGAAATAAATAAAATCCATCCACCACTATATCTATCCATAAACCCCCTTGGGCCTAGGAAATAAATTCCAATTGAGACTATATTCCCAACAATTATTTCATGTTTAAGTTGAATGATATTGAGATAGAACTATGTTTTAACAAGGATCACTTGAGAGATCAACCACTCAATATTGAAGTAGATATGATGGTGATCTAAAAATTAAATGTCAAGGAGCATATAAATTGGCATATCATTAATATGGGTAAAAATAAGATATCTTGTTCAACTAACAGAGCCCAATCCAAATGTTGAAGAACCCGATCCTCTCCTTGTAAAAAATTGAACCAAGTAAACCAAGGTGAGGGAAAATTATTCCTCCAGTGTTTTTTTTATAAAAAACCCAAATTTTGTATGTAAATAAAACCATGCTTCCCATTCACCAACAGACCAACACATAGTTTCACAACCATCTTTCTCCTGAAGAGATTCTATAATGTTAAAATCCTCACATAGGATCTAATGACCATCTAGAAATGAGTTTGCCAAACATATCCAAATCAAAACTGACTCCACAACATCATTATAGGAATACATATTTACCAACCCAATGATGTGATTATCAAAGTCAAATAGAGTTCAAATAACATGATGAATTGGGTCAAACCCCCAAGAAATAATTTGTTAAGAAGGTTTTGAAGCTAAAAGACTGATGGCCCCACCATGACCAAATTCATGCATGGTATTATGATAATTTTATCTAGGATAAATTATTCATTTTTCATTCTACAGGATAAATCCATAGATCTTGACTTCTTTTAGATAAAAAAAATCATATTACTAAAAATATGAAAATTGTTCCTGACCACAAACTTACATGGTGGATCAATAAGGCCCTGAACATTCCATTAATAGACTAACATTGGGAAATATTTATGTTCATATTCCTTTGTGAGATTTTAAATATCATCAAACCAATTGAAAGAAGGTTTATGCTTCATAAAATCACCCATCTAAAATGTTTACCGCTTATGTGCCATATATTCCTCCCCATGAGGAGAGGGACTCCTAGAGTGTTGGAGGACTACTTTATGGTCTAGAGTAATGATATTTTGTTTTCATTATAACAAATTCACCCTAAGAGGGAGTTTTGATATTTGAGCTTGTAGAGATAAAGGTAGAGTATCAACAAAATAAGCCATCAATTTTAGTCTATGCATAAGTAGAGGTGAAACCTTGTTATGGATAATATATTAACTAATAGGGGTTGAGGTGCTAAGAGCCAAGAGCAAGTGATAAGTATAATTATGAAGCTTGTCACTACCTCTTGTTGAATTATTCTTTTTATCTATGATAATGGTCTAGCCATCAGGATTACCATTCTAGGTTTTGAATTTAGATCCACCCTTTTGTTGAGAAAGAGGTGCATGCACCATTAAGGGATACTCCTAAACCATATGATCCAAGGAATATATTTGAAAATAGGTACTTTTTAAATTGATATAGATCATGCACTGAGTAAATTGATTATTTCCAATTTTAATGTCAATAGACTCTTTGAGATATTTGTCTAGATCCACTTCCATAAAAACCCTTTTTGGGGGATAGGATGAAAAATCAATTGCATGTTCAAGGCATATGAAATACCCAATAGGTTTTATGAGGTGGTCAATAAAACCTTATAAGGGGATAGGCAAGATAGAAAATTCCAATGAAATTAGAATTTTTAGTTTTGCTTTCTTTGAAACATAAAAGTCTAGAGTCCAATGAAAAAATACCACCAAAATGTTGCATATGAACCAAGGACCATGACTAACAATAGATTTATAGTACTCTATATTAGTGAAATGAAAGAATAAGAAACCATTGATAAATTTATAGACTCCTTTAAGTTTCACACCATGGACTTGCCAATGGTTATGACCCCATTGTTTCAAGAGGCTCTCGAGGGGGACTCTTCCCAAAAAATAAGAAATCAGAGTGTAATTCTCAAAAAAATTATGAGCTTTAACAAATTCAAGAAGATCAAAAATAACATCAATTAAGGGAGTGTCTAGGTTAGCACCAATATCTCATGAAAAAGTTTTGAAATGAACTTCTTTGTTTATTTTGGTGTCATTGTCACTTTTGATCACATCGACTCTCCATGCATTTAAATATGCAAAGATAGTGGTGGACATTAAAAATAGGGGTACACCCAACCAACTAGAGGGTAAATCACCAATTAAAATCAATAATTAATACATATTAAAAATAAATCTTACCTAGATCTGTGATAGATTGGCAATATAGTAGTGAAAACCAAAAGGCTCATCAACGTGAAGTGAAAACCTAATCTTATTATAAGGAAAATTGAAATGGCATTAATATTTATATCAAAAAAAGAAATACATATATATTTATTGAATTGAACCATTAAATAAGAATGTTGTTTAGGAGGTACCACTCTTAATTTTTAGACAATAATTTTTACATATTTAAATGTATCCTTAAGAAGATTTATTTATATCCATAATTGTTTTTATAAGATCACCCTTGTGCCACTAAAAATCAAAATTTCAATTTTCAATTTTTCATCATATAAATCAAGTAATTACTATAATTTTATATTAGCAATGTGTTGAGTAATGTAATGTTTGGTTTAAAAGAAAAAATAATACAAAGCCTTTTATAATTTAACAATCTATGAGAAACTAACAAAAGTAAACTACCTAGTGAATAAGATTATTATAAATATTTTAAATATAAAACACAAAAAATAAAAGTTGACTTTCAATATCACTTTACTACTTGATCAATCCATTGATTTTTTATATAGTGTGCAGTCACTGTGTAGTAACTATCTAGTGTCATGTTTGTAAAAATGTTGGAGAAAATGTATACTATTAATCCACTATTGAGATAACAATTTTTAATTATCTTTTCAGCTAAAATCAACCTCAAATCCAATTTTAGGCCCTTACAACACACACACACACACACACACACACACACACACACACACACACACACACACACACACACACACACACACACAGAGATATATATATATATATATATATATATATATATATATAGATTTTTTTAAATTAATAAAAAATAATTATTATATTGATAGACATACATTCGAAGAGATTTAATGAAGAATTTAAAATTTCATAAGTTAATACTATTTTTAATTGAATTTTACATTCAAATAATTGATCCTGAAGAATATTTAATAATAAAATAAATCTAAAGTCTTATTTATTTGTTACTTTTTATTTCTTTTAAGGTTTTTCGTCTCTACTTTTATTTTCTTATTTCTTCCTTTCCTTTTTTTATTCATATTTAGTTGATTTCATTTATTATTTATATTTATATTTATATGATTTATTTTATTCATATATTATATTGATTTTATTTAGAATAATTTATTTTATTTTTTATATTTATTTTTAATTTTTAATTTATTATTATTATTTTATTTAAATCATTAATAAACACACTTACAAATATTACAACTTTCTACCAAGATTGATTGTAACTCACACACATGAACTGAGTGTGTGCCTGTGTGGCTAGGCCTGCCTAACTATGCATTGAAAACTCTTCAATTTTTTTATCAATGTCTCCCACCTTCTCCCACCATTTTTTTTTCATTAACGCATTGAAACCAAATTCACATGGCAAGGGATGTCATGGAATAACATGGGTGACCAATGTAACATCATTATTTCAAATGTTGATAGATGCATCTGATTTGGAAGATCATTAACATCATATTTAAATTCTAAAAACATGTTTTAGGTATGGGATTACTTATTTTTTGGGTGGATCATCTTGTCATGATAGTGGAAGTGGAGGAGGCTAGGTGGCTCCCTAGCAGGACAAGTTTCCACACTTGATGCTTGCCATTTCTCTACCTCGATAGAATTCTAAGAAACCACAACAAACTCCTCAAGAGCCACAAAATGATGGGTGGGAGCTTATTACCTTAGATGAGGACCCCCTAGATGATGGAGGGTAGGGATGGAAGCCTTAGGACCTTCCATCACCTACTACCATGTTCACTTCTATTACTTAAGGACTTGTTTGTTTCTTTGTGCTTTATCCTTTTTTAGTTGTTAGTGCACATGTGTTAGGCTTTTTGGCTGGTATGGCCTTCTATTTGCTTCTACTAATTTCTCAGGGCTTCTATAGCCTAATGTGTTTTTGGGGTGTGACTTTTCCACCCACTTTTTTGTATGACTAGCTGTATTTTATTTTGTAAAGATTTTATATAATAAAGTGCACTTTTCAATTTAAAAAAATAAACATGTTTTGAACTATTTCATGGTATGATTGATCTGATCCCTAAATAATTTTACATTTACCATCATGGATCTATGAACCATTTCCATTCATGGTATTATTGCTCCAATTCATGAATCATTTGTCATTTTCCATCATAGATCCATGAACCATTTCTATCTTTCCATATGGTGAAAAACTCTTAAGTAACTCATAGCCAAGACCCATTTTAAACATCTAAAGGTGCATTGAGAATCATAGGGGTATTATCGAAAAGACCTATAGGCATGTCAAAGCAGGGCATATTTAAATGGAGTAGATTTGATCCTAGTTATCTCAATAGGCCATGTATTACATTTTAGTCCTTTGTTTCAAGTAATATAGATTACTTATTTATAATGGATTACATATACACATTGTTTCATAGTTACATACATAAACTTATTGATCCGAAGACAAATAGGGGTTGTCTTCCACCTATATGTTGAACATGATATACAAAAATTAGTTATGAAGATCATATGATCTTATTATAGTTTTTATCTTTTGTGCATTGCATATTTATGGATGATATATATGAACTATTTGAAAAAATGCCTCAAAGCTTGTTAATCTTGGTCAACCACATAAAATCGTCATCTTTCTAAGATGAACTAGATTTATTGGAGAATGAATGATAGGACCTATCATAATGAACTTGATTATAGATGAGTTTTTTATATCTCCACACTTGGTTATGTCAAAGAACTTTCTAGGATTTCTTTGTATAATAAAATTATGGAAAATTGAATTAATTTTTTATTCATGTTCCTTTCTCTCCCAAAAAATTTCCCTTCATGTAATAATTTGAAAAAAAAAATCTAATAACTATGTTCAACCCTTAGATGAAATATGAGATTAATGTAAGAGTGTTCTTCTTTAGAGTTAAAATTACATGATTTTTTTTCCTAGGGAGAAAACTGAATTTGACTCAAAAATATTATTTGCCTTGGGCTAAAATATATTTGAGGCACAAGATTTAAGTACATAGGAGCTAAAAATATTTTATGAACTTTCTAAAAAATATAAAGTTTAGATAATGCGATACCCTTCATTCTAATAACAAAGATGTAGAGTTTGAATCCTTTTAGATTGGAGACAAGGAAAATCATTATAATGATGAGAAAATTGTTTATGAGCTTAAAAAACCTATACCCAAAAAATGTATTTGCTCTCTAGAATTATTAATTAATAGAAAAATTTAATAATAAAAATAGAGTGTTAAAAACCATAAATATTATCCACCACCCCTAGCCAATCCCCATTATTCTCCCTCAAACCCCTCCCCCACCAACCCCACACCCCCACCCCCACTCCCCCCCCTGCCCTCCCTCACCACTTCCCCCCTCCATATACACATATGCTTAAGATTAAAATTTTAATAGAATAACTTCAACCTCTAGTGTATGTGTGTGTGTTTGTGTAAAAATCATAATAGGTTTATAGGAGTTTAGGAAACAATATTTCAAATAAGAATTTGAAAAAAAAATGTGTGTGTGTGTACATATATATCTATGTATATGTATGTATGTATATATGTCCATACATAAAAACATAAATATACATATATATGTATGTATGTATGTATGTATGCATGTAAACCTTAATAGGTTTATTGGAGTGTAAGAAACATATATTTGAAATAAGAATTTGAAAAAAAAGAATAAAAAACATAAAATGTCAGAGTTATGTTGTCAAGATCTTAATACTAATAAGTCATGATTGTTGAGTATAAAAAATGTTATCTTTGTGTCTCTAAAACTGGGGTTGAATAAAGGAGTTTAAATATTAATGTTGAAACAAACAAATTTATCGACAACACTTAAAAGGGCCAATTCAGTGTTGAGTTTTTTTTATATAAATAGAAGTACACATCTCTAATCATCATAATAAATAAGATATTTTAGAATAGAAATAAATGACTTAAATTAAAGTATTTAATTAATATATAAATTTTATATTAATCTATTTTAATTTCTTATGATAAGAACAATTTTGACAAGGATTACTGTTTGATATTGCTAGTAACACTCTCTTCAACTAATCAATGTTTTATTTATTTGTGTTCACATCATTATAGATAAATATCTCTGCTTTATCTTTATTTCCTTAATTATAGATAAATCTTTCTTAATATTTGAACATTTATTTATCCTTATTTGAATATTATTTATTGACTTAAACATGGATTTGTCTTTATTTGAATATGCCTCCATATATATCAACCCAAAAGTTTGATATATTGTCTCCCTTGTACTTATTTTTACTAAAACCCTCATGCACCACTATAAGATTGTGATCATGGTTGATATGTTCTTGGTTCCCATGGTTTCCTTTATTCATTGTCCTATTTTATATTGATAAGGAAATTATCCTATTTCTCATATCATTTATATGGTTTTACATACTGATTCCATGCTTCCTTTTGTCTTTTGTATTTTGTCTTCATTATTTACAACAAGATCATAGCTCACATTTTTATTTATTTACTTTTCAAAATACAATATATCACCTTAAATGCATTTATATGTAAATATGGAGTTCAACCTTCATAAAAACTAATATTATCATAACTCAAGAAATTAAACACACACACACACACACACACACACACACACACACACACACACACACACACACATGTAGTCCTTGTCTATATCTTGAATCCCCACCCTTTTAAGATATCGACAATAATAGTAAAATTTTGAATATCTTAGATATATATCCATTTATTATTTGATTTATTAAATGAATTTTCAATTAAGGGTATCATATGAACACATAATTATCCAAATATACAATGTCTAGTAAAGGGAAATATAAGGATATGGAAATCTCAAGGTCCATCAAAGAAATAAAAAAATAATACATATATTTTACTTTACCAAGAAAAGGATTAGGACATAGATACATTGTAGGCCCTATGTGTATCTTATTACATCACAAACTATAACTTTATAAAACCAAATAAAAATTTTATAGAAAAAGTGTAAGACCTAGGTCCATCAAAGGATCACATATAATCTCACTTTGTATAGCCACACAAATAATTTCACATAATGATGCCACAAGTATGAATATTCCCTCTTAAAATTTAATGCATTGAATCAGCCTCACTTAAAGTTGATGTCTTAAGGCCATGCAACCAAAAATGTTTATGATAACATGAATGCACAATTATGTATTCAAAAAACCATAATAAATTATAACATATAAACCCATGTTAGGGATGAGAGGCTGCATAGAGGGATCCAAGTGGGATGAGTATATATTCAATGCATATTACTTTAAGCCTCTCATTTAATCTCACACTTCATCAAAAGAAGATGAAATGGTATGTTCTAAGAAGTATCTCAAGGAAAGAAGCCAATCTATGGAGATGTTGATTTTCTGAAGAAGCAAAGTGGTAAATTCTAACAATCAACTTGATTCAAAAAGAGAAAATAAGGAATTACACTTTGAAGAAGAAATATCTAAATAAATATATATCTCCAAACCAAAAAATGATCTATTCTTTACAAAATTTTATAGGTTATGGGAATTTTAGAAGTATTATTAGTTGTTCATAGATGCCACATAATTCAATATATGCAAAATTTTAAATTTTCTTCGTATATTCTGAAATTAATTTCTTTAAAATCCCTAATTAAAATTTACATCTAATATCTATGTGAACCATGTTATTATGTCTGATGCAATTGAATCATGTTATGTTCATCAAACATTCTATGATGGCTGATTTTTAGACTACGCTAGCTTTTATAGACATGATTTTGTATGTTGTATGTCATATTGAAATACTAATTAATTATATGATAGGTTTATCACACCAATAATAACTTCAGCATACTAGGAAGACATCTACCAAAGGTATGAAACCATCTCAGAACTATCTCATATCAATTTCAATAGTGTAAATTATATTTTTCTCATCATTGGTTTTTTATTTGTTTAGATTTATGATGGATGACTTGAAAGGAAATTATTTTGTACAAGAAATTTTTGTTGATTTGGAGAAAATTGTATGTAATTTTATCTATTATTAATGACAGAGAATTTTTTACTTTGAATCATGTTTGTTGACATTAATCAATTATTTATGAATTGTTTTACAAGAAACAAATCAGTGGTTAGTCATCATTGTATGCATGCCCTAATTTTAGATGTTTTCATAAAATTTCTTAAGCTCCTAATATGGTTTCAAATAGTGTATCCACTAGTGGAGTGGGATTCTCAATCGTTCAGGATAACCATTTCATGGTTGTCAATATCCCAAAATGGAATGTCAATTGGAGTTTGATTATTTTACAAATATAAATGTAGATGAGAGGTGAACACAAGCATTATTAATTATGATCCATCTATTAGCCATGTAAAATTTAAAATTATTTTCATATTTTTATAACAAATAATATTAAACCACTCCACACCCACTTTATGATTTTCTATGTTGTTTTTTATAATTTAGTGGGAGGGGACAAAATAGATCCAAGGTGATGTGGGTGATAATGCCCAAATAATGATTTTTTCTCTAAAAATGTATGAATTAATTATAATTATTATTTGTTTTTGATTAATTAAGGTGGCAAACTAGGGGCTGAACCCTATACAGTCAAAAAAGATAGGAAGGCTGGCAAACAAAAGATGTTAGCACCGAATCAACGACACAACTGAGAAACAAAGTTAGAAGCAAAAAAAACACTGGAAAGACTAGAGTTAAAAAGGATTAAACTACATAACTATATAATTAACAATATCCTTAAGATTCTCATTGTCTACATTATCATCATTCCCTAGATTACCCATTGCTTCCATGATCTGCAATGGCCTTCTCCATGTGGACCGCCTTTGAAAGATATCTTTGTCATCAATGTGCATCATTCATGCTCCATCATCTCCTTCTAAATGATCTCTCTAATGTTTGGGGGTATATGAGCCCCTTGTCACCATACCCTCCATCCTGAGAATTGTTGACCAAGGTTGGCACAAGCATCAGTGACCCTGTTACCTTCTCTATAGGTGTGGGTAATCTCAACTTTAGAAAACTTCAATTATTTATGAATTATTTTACAAGAAACAAATCAATGGTTAGTCATAATTGTATGTATTCCCTAATTTTAGATGTTTTCATAAACTTTCTTAAGATCCTAATATGGTTTCAAATAGTGTATCCACTAGTGGAGTGGGATTCTCAATCGTTTAGGATAACCATTTCGTGGTTGTCAGTATCCCAAAATGGAATGTAAATTAGAGTTTGATTATTTTACAAATATAAATGTAGATGAGAGGTGAACACAAGCATTATTAATTATGATCCATTTATTAGCCACGCCAAATTTAAAATTATTTTCATATTTTTATAACAAATAATATTAAACCACTTCACACCCACTTTATGATTTTCTATGTTGTTTTTTATAATTTAGTGGGAGGGGACAAAATAGATCCAAGGTGATGTGGGTGATAATGACCCAAATAATGATTTTTCCTCTAAAAATGTATGAATTAATTTTAGTTATTATTTGTTTCTTCATCATGCTCAGATGTTTCTTTTTTACATTTGGTTAATATTAGACCACTTTGCACTCACTTTATGATTTTCTATATTGTTTTTTATATTTTAGCGAGAGGGGGTAGAGAAAATCCTAGGTGATCAGGGTGATAACAACCCCCAAAATTATTTTTCCTCTAAAATTGAATGCATTTTATATACTTATTATTTATTCTTTCAACATGCTCATTGATGCCTTTTTCTACATTTCTATAATAGTGAATATTATACCACTTCACATCCACTTATGTTGTATTATTTATTATAGAGGGAGGGTGTAGATTGGAACTAAGGTGATGATGGCGATAAAGATCCAAAAAATTATTTTATATACATAAATGTACACATTGGTTTTACTCACTCTTTGTTCCTTCATCATGCTCATAGATGTTTTTTTTTCATTTCTATAATAGTAAATATCAAACCACTTCACATCCACTATGTGATTTTCTATGTTTTTTTATATTTTATCATGACAGGGTAGAGTAGATCCAAGGTCATGATGGTGACAACAACCCCTCCACTATGTTTGTCCCCAAAAATTTAACTATTGACTGTATTTATTCTTTGTTCTTTCATCATGTTTATAGATGCTTCTTGTTCCCTATATTTTTGGATTGACATGTAATGTTGACCAATGTGGCATAAGGAGGTGGAGTGGGACAAGATTAAAGAGAAAGTTGATAAGGATGTGGATGAATATGATGATAGTTATTAGATTATATAATCCTCACATTTTGATCTGTAGGAGAAGGAATTAAAACCTATAAGTACATTTTCATTTTTTTGAAGATGATTTCTTATTTTTATTGATTTAAAAAAAAATTATGATTCTAACCTCATGATTATTTGTTGATGATAATTTTAGGGTGAATATGATATTTTTACATGGGTATATTGAAGTGGTATTTGTAATATTACTTTTTATGCCCATGTAACACATTTTTTGATGAGGGTGGCCATCCATTTTAGTCATTAGACAAATTGAACACTCACCACCATAAGATTCATGATAGGCAGATTGTTTTGAGGAGGCCTCTAGGTCATTATGGTAGTGTAAAAAATAATTTTAGGGGAATTGAATACACTCAAATATAAATAAAATGTAGGTTAATAGACCAATTATTAAAAAATCAATGATGGTAAGAGAGATAGGCTCAAAATATCATGGATTGCTAAGGGAGAATGTCTTCCAAGTATGTAATCTTATTCAAATAAATGTAAAATATATAAATGAGTAGATGATTAAATATGATTAAAGTTAAAACATTGAATGGATAATCCAAGTTTGAATAAGTTATAGAAATTATTATTGACAAATGAAGCAAGAAAGATGAAGGATGAAGCAACGGCATGGTATAGGTAATTGTGAACATCATGTTAGATGAAATGTGTTGAATGGTTTACATGCATGAAAATTTAAGGTAATTTTACGTTTATAAATTAAAAAAATTATATTTCTACAACAATTAACATCATAAAGTGAAAGAGATGACCCTCATACCCATTCTATCAAGGATGATGGCATTAGTTTGAAGGAGTACATTTCACAGAAAGGGAACAATGTTTGTGAGGGGAAAAATAAAAGAAAAATTGGTAATGATGAGATGCCTTAGTTAATTAAACTCAATAGATAAGTAAAAAATTATATTTATTAAATTTCTATATAACACTTATGATGTTTTATTCTTCCTTATTGGTCCTTTGTATAGGAATGCCATGGAGGAATCATGATACCATAAGGTTATTATAGTGTCAATCGATGATGATAGAGGTGATAAGGATAATATGACTATTTTCAACCTTGAAATAGACTCTAATTATTTTCCCACATATAATTTTAGTTTACACACTGGTCACAATGCATTCTTGTATATTGTAGGTTATATGGCTGCAAAAGGCACCATACTCTTTTTTGAGCAAGGCCATACTTGTGATGGTGTGACTACCCAAAATATCTATTTTATTTTATATATTTTTTCCTTTCATTATAACATAAGTGTGGAGCATACAAGGTTTAGGAACATTCTTAAAAATGTGGGGCACATACTTCAATGACTAATAAGATAATTAGATTAATCATGGAAAAGTGTAAGACTTGATGCCCTTACCTCCCCTTCCCACATGGAAATTTGTGATGAATATGAAAAAAGTTCTAGGAAAGTACGTCAATCCTATTAAGATTGAAAATTTCACTAACAAAGATAAATAATGGTACATGGTGAAAACCATAATTTTCTTCAAGCAAGTTTTTTTATGGTCTCTTTTTGTTTTTTATTGTGTTGGCATCATTGGTAATTATTGTATTCACTAATACACATAATTTTATTACATTTAATAGTTCTATTAGAAGTTGGTATCATTTAAAATGTACATACTTCATCTGACTTTTCCAATTAATCTTATTTAATCATGGTGTTGTAGTCTTCCTTGTTGTATTTGTGTAATTGTCCTACCAATTTCATGCATGTTTTTTGTGTAGTGCCCCACCATAAACCTAGCAATGGATGTGTGCATAACCATGATCCTAGTATAAAAATTTTGATTTTTTTTATAATCAATCAATAAAATCATCAAAATATTAGCATCAAAGTGTAAATTTTTTATAGCAAACATTATTTATAGATGTGTGCATCACTGTGAACCGTAAACAAAATGGCATACTTTTTTTTATGATTCATATTGTTAGAGGATGGGGGATCCATTTTTATTAAAAATTAAAAAATATTACCTAAGTAATAGGACTCAAATGTATAAACCATGTATGACACCAATAATTAACAATTATTATAACACACCACCACACCACACACTTAAAACACGAACAATTTTTTTTTACTTTTGTTAATACTTAACAAAGAAATAAAGTTGATTATTAAAGGTAAAAATTAACTTGGTTAAGGTAATTCCCATAGCTAAGATCATGTCCATTTTTATATGCAAGTTAAAATCCATTTGCCTAGTTTTACGAATATGATGAGATAACATCTCTAAAGTAGTATCAAGATAGGTTCTATAAACTGATAATAATCATCATTAATACTTGTTTAATTTTTAAAAAAGTGTTGAAGGGAATAGTAAATCTCATCAAGGACTTTTTTATGATACATTTATTAATTTAAGAAAATATTATAGGTGAAGCTAGACCATATATAAATAGTATTATAATAACCTTTAACTAAGGGTTCCTAATAAATAACCATTGTATTTGGGAGGTTCATTTCATGAGATTATTAATTGTAACAATGGTTTTTACAAGACCTTTAGGAATTATCATAAGCTAAAGTTGAGTATGATAATAAAAGTTAAATCAGTACTCAAAGAGTCACTATTTAGAAAATATATGGAATTTTTTCAAGTCAACAATAAATTAGAATTTAAACTTTCAACTCTACTATTTGTTCTATGATTGATTCAATAAATATTTCAAACAAACTTAATCTTTAAAACAAAATATCCTATGAAAGAAAATAAGAAGTGGAGGATGGTTGTGAGCGATGGAAAGGAGAAGGACGGCCCTGGTAAGGGCTCTAGTGAAGCACGCCCATTACAAGAGGAGACTCCCCAAGGGAAGGAGCCTTTTTATTTTAGTGAGTGACCCAGGGTTTCTAGAGTGAACGGTTGCTTCCCACGGAGCCAAAATAGGCCAATTTTGGTAATTTCTCCAAAAATTGTCAAGGAAGATGTTGAGTATTTATCTACTCATGCCTTGATTTGCAAGTTTATCAGCATTCCAATATCCTAGTCAGCCTTGGAAGCTTGGATGCATTGCAGCTAGCAGGTAGAGGGGGATCTAGATATTATGTTGGCTAGAAATAGCTATTTTATGGTAAATTTATCCTCTGTAGCTGACAAGAATTGAATTTTTGAGGGAGGACCTTACTTTTATGATCATATTGGTCTATTTATCAAACCCTGGCATGCAAGCTTCAATTTTGTGGAGGATCTACCAACCCATGTGCCTGTATGGGTTCGTCTTTTGAGACTCCCTCTGGAATTTTGGAGAGAAGATATCCTCCATCAAATAGCCACAATACTGGGTACACCAATTGCTATTGCCCATCAATTTTTGGAAAAAAATCTTATCTCCTATGCACGAATATGTATTGAAATGGATTTAAATAACCCCGTTCTTGACTCTATGGAAATTTGCCTGAGGGCTTCATCCTGGGTCCAGCAAATTGATTATGAATCCATCCCTTTTCATTATAGAATCTATCATGTTTATGTCCATTTGCATTGTCAATGCCCTTAGGCTACAAGATTTAAGGGGAGTGAGCCTAATGGAGGTAAAGTTACAGGTCAGTCGGCCCAAATGGAAACTTTAAATTACTTGCCTGGCAATGCTTCAAATGGAAAAACCCAATCAAGGACGGTTAATGCAAATAATGAACCATTTGCATTTAATGGCCTTGATAATGAAGGCTTCACTCAAGTTCGATGTCGAGTAAAGGGACGTGGGTAGAAGCGCAGGAATAAGGACCGGCCTCTGGAGATGAGTTTCAACCATTTTGAAACTTTAGATTGTATGGCCATTAAAGATGGCATTCCACTTGAAGAGCTAGGAGGACCCTCAGAGGGTGAAGAGAAGTGTTCTCTCCTCAATGATTCCTAAGACATGGTGATCTAGCTAAATCAAGAGACTACTATTACTCTGGAAGAAGGGTCATTGGTAGTTCTTCCAGCTCAGCAAGACAAGGATTCCAGTTGGGCAGACTTGGTTAGAGACACTGATGTTACCTGGAAAGATAAGGGATCATCGTTAGCACTGTGTTTAATGTAGAGACCATTCAAGAAAGTCTCCTTTTCCACACCTTCTAGAGCGGGATGCAAGAAAGACTAGGAGAAAATTAAACTCACAAGAGATTTATTGGTAGAGTCAGGGGTGGTTAAGACCCTGGATGAACACTTCACCCACTCCAACCAATGATAGTGTTGTCATGGAATGTAAGGGGACTGCATAGTATCCCCAGATAAAGAGCTATGCAAAATTTGGTGGTTGAGCATTCTCTAGATATCCTTTGTATTCAGGAGACAAAGCTTTCTATTGATGTTATGTTTAGTTGTATGCCTAAATTTTGGGCCCGTGGACTTTGCCAGTGTGTGGGTGCTTTAGGTAGCATTGGGGGTTTGGCAATATATTGGGATCTGAGGAAGGTCACACCACTCCAATGGGTTACTAGTCTCTTGATGCTCTCCATGATTGCATCCTCTCCTGAATCTAGTGAGGTGATCTTGGTCACCAATGTCTATGCACCTGGTGATATCTCTGGGCAGCTCAAGCTATGGGAACATCTATGTCATGTGCGGAGCTATTTTCCTTATTTGCCATGGATCATGGATAGAGATTTTACTATTTTTCTTAGCCTAGAGGAGAAAAGGGGTAGGATAACACATTTAGACCCCTCATCTGAGCTTCTTAGACATAATATTGATCAGCTGTGCCTTGCGGATGTTAAGCCCATTAATGGGCTCTTCACCTGAAACAATAGAAGATCAGGTAAGGATGCCATCTCTGAGTGCTTAGATAGATTCTTAGTTTTTTGTTTTTGGCTATCAAGTGCTTTTTCTCTAGCTTCTGAAATATTGGATTGGAAAGGATCCGATCATTGGCCCATTAAGCTCACAACTAGGCATATTACTGGGCCCAAGAAACCTCCCTTTAAGTTTTAGCTTATGTGGCTTCAGGACTTATCTCTCCATAGCCTAATGACTAACTGGTGGAGGTAAGGAGGGCCTGCTTATGGCACGGCCATGTTCTCCTTTGCCAAGAAGCTTCAGTATGTTAAAAGAAAGCTATAGGACTGGAATAGAAACAATTTTGGCAATCTCCATGCAATGAAGAAAAGAGTGCAAGAGAGGCTGGACTTTATTACCAGATAGATCCTTGACTATGGTTTGACAGATGACCTTTGTAAGGCAGAATTTGTGGCCTTGAATGACCTTTTTGAGTGGTAACTTTGGGAAGAAATTTATTGGAAACAGAAGGCCTGTATTGACTAGTTATAGGAAGGTGACAGGAACACAACATTCTTTCACAAGTCGGTTCAGGTGCGATGCAACAAGAACTATATCTCTTCTCTTGTGATTTTAGATGGAACCTGTGTAACTTCCTCTCCTACCATATCTGAGGAAGCTATCCAATTTTATTCTAAGCTCCTTTCTAGTATACCACCTACTACTGAACTGGAGGAAAATACGGTCTTGTCTTGCATACCCCCTCTCATCATGCTAGTGATGAATGAAGTGCTCTTGAAACTGATTGATAAATCAAAAGTTGAAAAAGTTGTGTTTAGTAAGCGTAAAGGTAAAGCGTTAGGCTTGAATGGCTTCCCTACCAAAAACTTTCAAGAGTTCTGGGATATTATCAGTCAGGACTTAGTGGAAGTAGTGCAGGAGTCTTACCTCAACAAAGAGATGCTTAGAGCACTGAATGCAACTTTCCTAGTTTTGATCCTGAAAAAGGAATAGACTAATCAAATGGATCATTTTAGGCCCATTGCACTCTATAATATGGTTTACAAAATTATCACCAAGCTTATTGTAGAGAGGCTTAAAGCTTGGGTCCCTATGGTCATTTCAGAGGAACAGGGGGGCTTTGTGGCGGGAAAGCAAATTCTGGATGGAGTGGTGATTGCTTCGGAAGCAATCCACTCCATGTACAATTCTCAGGAGTGGGCTATGTTTATGAAGCTAGACTTGGCTAAGGCGTATGACAGGGCTGATTGAAGATTCCTATGGAAAATCCTTCTGGCCTTGTTTTAGCCAAGATTGGGTACGTTGGGTGCTAAGTTGTGTGACCACACCTTCTTACTCAATCCTCATTAACGGGGCACCATCCAGGCCTTTTTGTGCCTCTAGAGGGCTTTGCCAAGGTGATCTAATTTCTCCATACTTATTTATTATTCTGGCTGAAGGGTTGGGCCGTCTTATTAATTTCGGGGCCTCTCAAAATTTGATTCATGGGTGGTAGTGGGGAAATGGGATAGCCAAGCTGACCCATCTTCAATTTGTGGATGACACCATCTTGGCAAGGAAAGCCCAGATTAGGGAAGCACAAGCTTTCTGGAGTACTTTGGACACCTACTTAGTGACATCTAGACAGAAAATCAATGATCACAAATCCTCCATCTTTTTCTTTAATACTCCTGATGCTATCCAATGGAGGATTGCCGCTACCCTTAGATTTCAGATGCAGTCTCTCCCAGTGACTTATTTGGGGATTCCCGTAGTGGTTGGAAAGCAACCTAGGATTTTTTGGCAGAATGTGTTAGAAAAATTGAGGCAAAGAGTTAATCATTGGACCCACCAATGGCTTACAACTATGGGGAGGGTGACCCTACTGCAATCCATGATTCAAGCATTGCCCATCTATCGTAGTATGGTCCAGGTAGCCTCGATGTATTTTCTCAAAGAATATGATGCTCTTTCTCAGCAATTTCTTTGGATCAGCAATCTATGGAATTCAAAATGGAGTCTTGTAAATTGGAACACTATTTGCAGACCAAAGAAGGATGGAGGTCTTAGGCTACGGTCTGTTGTCCTGTCTAGTCAAGCTCTCGCTGTGAAATTGTATTGGTGTTGGTACACTAACCAATCCCACCTTTGGGCCTGTATCCTATCTTTAAATTATTTCCCTGGGGTTAATTCATTTGAGATTCCTAGGCTACCTATTGAAGGAAGAGGCTCTATGGCTTGGAACACCCTCAAAATTAGAGCTCATTTGGTGCAATCCAACCTCTTTTGGATCTACAACAAAGGCTCATAAGTGTTGTTTTGGGAAGATTCATGGAATGGAGCTCCTCCTCTCCTTTCCTCTCATCCCCATTTATAGCCCCTGTGTGATTCATTTCTTAATGCTAGATGGAACACAGTTGAGCACTACAAAGAAGCCTACAATTTGGGGACTTTTATTGCTTATAAATGGAAGGATGTGGCCGATTGGCTACTGGGAGGGACCATGGAACACTGGTAGGAGTTATCATAGATCCTCACCATTAGAGAATGCAGCTTCCTATGGGAGAGTGATATCCTAGCTTGGGGAGGAGACTCTAATGGTCAGTACTCTATTTCTTCGAGCTATCTGGAGTTGACAAAGAAATGTTTTGGGGAAGTGGAATTCTTATGGGGAAAGAAAATCTAGAACTCTATATCATGGCCGAAATGCAACTTTTTTCTTTGGGCTTTCACCTACAATCGCATTTTGACATGGGACAATCTTTGTAGAAGAGGATTTTATGGTCCTTCAATCTGTATGCTCTGTCGTAACAGTGAGGAGAATGGGGCACACCTTTTCTTCTAATGCTCCTTTGCCAGGAGATTATAGCATTTGTGGTGGGTAGCTTGGGGATGCCCCTGTTGGCACATTTCCTCCTTGGTAGAATTTTGGTAGCACTTGGGTTGACCTCCTACCAAGGCATCTATACTTCAGACTGCATGGGCAATTGGACCTGCCTTTATTCTTTAAAACATCTGGATAGAAAGGAACAGAAGGATTTTTCAAGAGTGCTATCTTGGACTCAGAGAATTGTGGATGAAAGTCCTTAGCACACTTCAGGAAACTCTACAAGTCAAATGTGATAGTGTTGCAGATATGGATCCTATAGAGGCCATGGTTTTAAACTAGATATCCCCTGTTATGCTCTCTGCAACATCCACTTCTCCTCACATGAAAAAATATCCTATTAAATATGTGGCTTGAGCCATTTAGGGTTGAGTATTATTATTATATCAATTCATGGAAGAAGATACATAATGGATAATGAGATTACTTAATCTTACAATAAAATTATACGAGAGTCATAACCAAAGTTTCATTGCAAGATTTAGAATAATATTTCAATTAACCAACTAGAGACATCTTCTATGAAATGATACCAATCCATAATTTATTATTTGGAAAGGTATGTAAATATTCCTTAAACTAAGAGGAAAATATACCTATAATACTTTAGTTATGGATCTAGATTAATTTCATTGGTGATTTTACTCTTACCTTGATATTATGTGTATATATTGATAGATTAGATAATAAAATGATGTGGCCTCTAACCACATAAAGGATTCAAGAATCCTTACTCCTCACATAACACATAATCAAATCATGAATTTTATCACAAAATATCCTCACCATTCTCATTAATATCAACATAAAATTACAACTCAAAAGGCCATGATAATAGTGCATGCCATTAACACTCTCATTAATTAGACAACATGCTGAAGAGGCATAAAAAACTTCTATCTAAACCTACTCCCCAAATTTTCCTAGCCTAACTAATAAGAAAAGGAATCCATTCTTTTATAAAATTTTACAAGGAAGAATGAGAGACCATAAAACATCTATTCCCCACATCCCATTTGAATTAATCATGACAATAATTAGGGTCCAAGAGAAATGTTAATCCACATTCTACATTTAGGGTTATCATTTTATAAATAAAAAGACTCCATCACCATAGTTAGTACCACCCTTCACATGTGGAACATTATTGATGAATAACGAAAGATAAGTCACATGTACAAGGTCAAAAAAGAAGAGAATCTTCTTTTAAAAAGGTAGACAACCAGCATGTGACTCCATAAAAATACACCCCCACTCCATATGTGTGATAATATCCTCCATTCCACATCACTTTCTTGCATCACCATGAATAGTACTCATGAATAATGTCTCTTGAATAGTGTTACATGAATAGTTTTTTCCCACTGCATCATTATCCTCTGGTAAAAAATAATTCAGCTCCTATAAGTTTCCCTAATTGTATCATTGACATTTATTCTTAAAAATTATAAAATCACACCAATCTATTTTTAGGTGATGCAAGATTGCATGAACCCTTGGATGCTCCTACATCAGACACCTGAGGTAGATCATGGGATATCTTGATCACATAGATGGATTAAGTGGTAGAACCACTCTTTTGGTAATGAGGGGTAATGACCATGACATCCTTATACAACATACTAGTGCACCTAAATAATTTTATTTTTCTTTTGTTGCTTCCATTTTCTACACACTAGACCCAAAACCATCCTTATGGGATCACACCTATTATCTAAAACCATCTTCCTCTACCAAATAGTTATCCATATCCCAATGGATTCATACATGGCCTCCAACCCACCACCACAAACCAAAAATAGAACCAAACACCTCTACCAAAATGCTCTATCATGCATATTATTATCCCATGTGAGTTCTAGCCTACCACTAACTATATCCAAATAATCTAATAGGGGAGATTAGTACTATGTGTATACACAATATTTTTAAATTTTATCAAATATTGATGCTTTACATCTTATAATAACCCATCTCAACTCAATCTCTCTAAGTGCATGCCTTATGAGGTACATTGAGAAAGGGGTGGGTAGACCTTTGGTGCGTCACAAGATTATTGTCCCTATTTTCCATATTATTTCCAAACCATTCATTCCCTAAAACCTTTTCCTAAGCTATTTTTCCTCCCTTTCACATTCCTCTAGTCTTTTCCTCTTTCAATCCTTCTTCTCCTTCCTTGTTACCCTTTTGAACTATTCAATACACTAGGTTGACCTAGTCAACTTGGTGTGTTTTGGGGTCACTTTAGCTCTTTTGGTTTCTCAACCTTCTAGTTGACCTAGTACAGACTTTAGGCATTATCCCAAAAATGTATTAGGTTGACTGGGTCAACCTAGCGTAGTTGACATGTTTGAATGATTTTAAAGTGAAATACCCCTATATATACAAGTTCATTTTGGTCATTATAAATATATGCAATAAAGAGTTATTATTCCCTCATGCTTTTTCACAATATACTCTTCTACCATTCTACTTGAGGAGTCTAAGCTTAGGTTTCTTATTTTCAAGGATAGGTCTTGAATGTTTTGGCCTAACAAAGTTCTCTTACAAACCATAACAACCTCTTATGAATCCCCATTGGCCAATGGAGAGATTGAATCATGATGGGTTCACATTCAGCTAAGTATATTCTAACTTTGTTCTCCTCTCTTTTAGTAGATAGAAGTAACATAAGTGTTGGCTTGAATAATATTACTCTTCTTATTCTATGTATTAGGGTGTTACTCATACTTACTTTATTTTAATTTCCCTATACATATTTGATTTTCTTTGCATCTAACCCTTCACATTATGCCACAAGCTTTAGTACGCACTATATTAGTTTACTTTTCTTGTTATTAAAATAATTTAATTTCTTGTTTATTAGTATAAGTTAAATATCAAATCATATAACTTTTTTAGGGTTTTATGATTATGTTAGACTATAGGCTTTGGAACCCATCCTAGCATTATATGTTATGACAAAGGATACAAGTGATCCCCTAATCGGGTCTAGCATATCCCCATATTGGTCATGCTCCCACTTAACAAGTGTATACCCAATTGGAAGTGTAGGTGTGCTCTATCTTATCCGATCCAAGATTAATTCATGTACATCATGCAATTTTGATTGCATATATTCAAGTGATCCCAATGTGAGTCAAATATTTTCAAGATTTGTTCACTTTTACTTCACTTATTTCATTCTTTTTATCATCATTTTTATCACTTTTTTCTTCCCTATTTGCATTCTCTAGATCATCACAAATCCAATGCATTTTATCATTTGTAAAATGGATGAGTAGAACCAAGTATATAATAAAAACAAAATACCTATATTTGTCTAATATACTAAGTTGACCCTATCGACCTAGTATCTTTTTTAGCCTTTATTCACTATACTAGGTCAACCTAGTCAACCTAGTACTATTTACAGATTCTTTTGCCTCTTTTTTAGCCTCCATACACTATACTTGATTGACCTACCAACCCAGTACAACTTTATAGTCCTTATTTCTATGTTAAGTTGATCAGGTCAACCTAGTACCATTTTCTACCTTCTTTACTTTCCAATTTAACTTTTTGCCTTCCTTGTATTTCTAATTTAATTTTATGTCTACCCAACTTAGTTATTTATATTTATTTGTTATTCTCCTTGATTAGCATTCTTTTTCATTCCTCAAGCATCATATCCCCTATTAGAATCTCCTTGGACAACCTAAATCCATTTAGACACTCTATGGGATTATCTTTGCTTCTTATCCTTTCTTATATTTTCTTCTTCTTTTTAGCTATTGGGGCATCTTGTGATGCCCATCCACACATTACTCTAGCCTTTGGGGTCTCTTGTGATGCCCATCCACACATTACTTCAGCCTTTGGGGTATCTTGTGATGCCCACCCATATATCATTTTAGACATTGGGGCATCTTACGATGCCCATCCCTACATCGACTTACCCTTTGAGGCATCTTGTGATGCCTATTCTTATTCTCCATTAGATGCTACTAAATTAATTAAACTTCAAGAAACCTTTCAAGACACATAGGCTTATCTCTCATGTGCTCACCCTTAATATAGCCATTAATGTAAGAACATTTCCTTCTTATCATGATTTCTATCTATATATATCTAACTATTTTTATAGGTTACTTAAGCACGGGTCTCTCTCTCTATAGCAATTCCCTCTTGATCATAAACCTTTAGTCCTCTATTTTTGGTCTTTTAGTTTCTTGATCTACCATAGTCTTTATTCTCTTATTTTTCATTATCCTTTTGCTTACCAGGTTTTATTTGGTTCCCCTTAGGTTTTTCTTTTGTGAATTACTTTGTAAGACTGTAGATAGGACTGACATCCCTCACAAAACCACCATCTTTTACTTATTTTCCTTCTCTTGTTACTACTTACCAATGTTGTTTTAGCATCTTTTAAGTTTTTCTTTGTGAGGTGCTTTGTAAAAAGGCTCCTTCACTTTTCTTTTGTCTTGATTCTTAGCACCCTTGTGGGTTTATATTTTATAGTTGCTTTGTAAGATTGTAGATAGGACCTGACCCTCCTCATAAAATTACCATTCTTTTCATGTTCTTGATCCTTGTTCTTAAACTTTAGTTTATCCTTCTTTTACTAAATGGAATTCATAAACAATCTATGTTAGCATGTTTGCCTCCACTTCCCTCTTTCTTATGACAAGGAATCACACATTTGCTATCATTGTATCTCTTCTTTTTAACCATTGTCACATTTTTTGAAATTTAAAGCAATTCAAATTTTTCTACGTGTCATTTTTCTTAATTTCTAATTTCTCTCATCTCCACATCAGATAAAATAAGGTCAAAGTCAAGATAGCACTTTTATTTCACCTAGATTTATGAGACTCTTAGACCCCATGCTCTTTGATGTTTTATTTCTCTTAGCAACCTTGTCTCAAAGTTGTTAAATGAAAGTCATATTTGACACCCATGTTTTATTTTCCAAATCCATAAGGAAGATTTTAGAAAAAGCCATCAAGAAAGTTAAAATCCAAATAATTTGAAACAAAAGTCAATGATATTTAAAAGGCAACACACAAATCTCAAAACTCAAATTCATACCATAAGATATAATTAAAATCACATCTCATATCTCTAATCAAAGCTCAAACTCAACATTTGGCTTCAAACAAAGTTGAAGTCCTTTGGGGTGTAGTATGCCAGTAGATTGGAATAGGGGAATTCAAAAAAAAAATCTATGGTGTCACCTACTCTCTCATGAAAGTACCCAATATTTTTAGTAGATCAATGACTCTATAAAGGGTCCTAAATAATGGGGAATATATCATGGGAAGGTAGGTCCATTTTAATTTTCATGCATATATACTTCATGGGATGATCTATATACTCCATTTGTTGATCTAAAACTTGTGTAGCTAAGAGAAGTTCTTCAGAGTCCCTAAGGTCGATAGTCCTCTTGTTTTGACAAACCAAATTTGAGTGTCTTGACTTCAATAAAGAGTTTCTATACCTTGGTTTTTTCTTCATTCTCCCCTCCACCCATTTCATTTTCCCCCCTTGATAGACAAATTGTGATTCTAAACTTGTTTTCCCTCTTCTTTAAATTCCTTCTTCTTCATTTCTTAAAAACATGCTAGTACTACTTTATTTAAGTTTTATAAATCCTTAGAGCAAAAAAATATGTTTAAGCAACTTTGGATCATATTATTCACTTCATTTTACATATATTAGACATAATTTACTTTCCTTTCTCCATTTATCATGATTTTGTTGCTCTATCATTTTGGACGCCTGAGTTCATACCATTTTTCCATTGTTGAGTGAGATGTGGTTTGTTACTCTTCACTCATAAATGTTGTTTTCCATTTTATGCACCTTTTTCCATTGTTGAGTGAGATATAGATTATTACTACTCACTCATCAATGTTTTTTTTACTATTTCATTTTTCTTTTTACCATTGATTGATCTTGCTTATCATTCTTTTTTAAACATGTATCCTTGGTTTGAGTTGATGAGTTTGCCTTTTCTTACTTGAGGTTTACTTGTTTGAGTTTTTTGGTATTTATTAGCCTTGGACTTTTAGCTACCCAATTTACTCTTGTTTGACTTGGTCATTTGGTTTAATATAACAATTATCATCTAGCTTGCCAAATTTGAAAGTATGTCCTATCCACATAATACTAGTTATCTTGGATTTTCTTGAATTTGATTTTATTTCTCCTTAGTTTTGTATTTTTGGGTTTGTTGAAAGTAGACTTTGTACCATACACAATCAAAACTAAAAACACAGTTGAAAACCATCCTATGATAAAATGTAAGTTAAGGTGCGCATCAATTTTACTTCTTAGTTATTTAAATTTTTAGATTAGTTTCCCTCTCTATCATTTATTTTTAGTTATTTTATGCTTTTAAAATACTACAACTTTTTTATAGCATCAGTGTTGTGTGTGTTCTTGTTTTCTTTCTCGAAGCACCATCCCCTATTACACCTCAGTGACACATGATGAGATTCGAGTGGGCCATATGTATACACATTATATTTTTAACTTTTATCAATTACTAATGCTTTACATCTTGAAAAAACCCATCATGACTCAATCTCTCTGAATGCATGCCGTAAGGGGTGGACCAAGAAAGGGGTAGGCAGACCTTTAGTGCTTCATAGGATTATTATCCCTTATTGCCAAACTATTTCTAATCTATTCATCTCCTAACACCTTTTCCAATGTTATTCTCTTCCTTACACATTCCTCTAGTCTTTTCATTTTTCTATCATTCTTCTCCTTGATTGTTACCTTTCTAACATGTTCAGTATAGTAGGTCAACCTAATTGACCTAGCATGTTTTGGGGTCATTTTAGCTCTTTTGGTTTCTCAGCCTTCTGACTGACCTAGTACAGATTTAAGGCATTAGCTTAAAAATATACTAGGTTGATTGGGTAGACCTAGCACAACCAACATGTCTGAATGATTTTTAGGTGAATTACTCTTATATATACAAGGTCATTTTTGTCATTATAAATGTATGAAATAAAGAGTTATTATTCACTCATTCTTCTTCACAATATTCTCTTCTACCATTCTACTTGAGGAGTCTTAGCTTATGTTTCTTATTTTGGAGAATCTAGTATTGTGGATAGGTCTTGGATGCTATAGCCTAATAAATTGATCCTTAATAACCAAAACAACCTCTTATAAAGCCACATTGGCCAAGGGAGAGATTGAATCATGATAGGTTCACATTCAAGTAAGTATATTCTAACTTTGTTCTCCTCTTTTTTAGTAGATATAAGTAGCATAAGTGTTGGCTTGAATAATATTACTCTTCAAATTCTATGTCTTATAGTGTTACTCATACTTAATTTATTTGAAGTTCCCTATACATATTTGATTTGCTTTGCATATAACCTCTCACATTGTGTTAAAAGCTTTGGTGCACACTAGATTAGTCTACTTTTATTATTATTATTATTATTATTATTATTATTATTATTATTATTATTATTATTATTATTATTATTATAGTTTACTTTCTTATTTGTTAGTATAAGTGAAATATTAAATCATAGGACTCTTTTAGGGTTGTGTGATTGTGTTAGACTATAGGCTTTGGAATCCTTCCTATCATGATATGTTGTGACAAAGGATATAAGTGATCCCCTAATTGGGTCTAACGGATCCCCATATTGGTGATGCTCCCACTTAACAAATATATACCCATTCAAAAGTGTAGGTGTGTTTAATCTTATCTGATCTAGGATTAATTCATGTACATCATGCAATTTTGATTGTATAAACTGTGTTAGTCAAGAAAATAAAATCCAAATATACACACTAAATAGTAACACCTTTAACCTAGACACTAAATAGAGCATATATAACAAGCATAAAATAATAATACAAGTAGAAAATAAAATAAGTCTTCATTTTACCTTCCTTGTAGCTCTACATTAATTATTGAGATGGTTACCTTACTCAACTTGTGGAAAATGGATTCTTTGTCAATGGTGCTCTTTAATCATCTCTCATTCATTCATCTTGGATTGGCTTGATTTGGCTTCACATGTTGGCATGGTAAAATTACATTTAAACTTATTAGAGTTATTTTGGAATAATAATATTACACTAGAAAATCTTGATTTAGAGGTGTATTAAAACTTATATTTATAGGTCTTAGAACTAAATCTAACCCTAGGGAGGTTTGATTTAGAACTAACTTTGGTTGAGTCAGTCTAACCCTAAGTTGAGTTAGGCTAACTTAATATTCAGTTAAATATAATCATGAGGACCACGTGAGAAACATGGATCAAGAATGATTATGTCTCCCAACCAATTCCTTATATTTTACAAGTGGATTGAGAACTCATAGAAGATATTTTTGGTTGAATTTATGAATTTTGAAAAATATAAATTCATTAATTATCCATGATTCACTTGGCCACTTGTCATGATATTTGAGGATTAAATTTAATTAGTGAATTTAAAACCTAGGAAATTCCAAAAGCTATGTATTTTAGATATTTGTATGATATCATGTTGATGTCATCAAATTTGGAATTATGAATTTATAAAAATAGAAATTCACTAATTAGCCATGGAATTTTAAACTATGCATTTAATTAGGTTTAATAAATTAATCAATTTTGATCAAGTTAATTGCATTTTATAAATTTATGTAAGGTTATCCCTCACCCTTGGTCAAAAATGTCAATTTTCAAGGACATAATTTGATTGGGGATGAATTAGAGAGAGGTTATTTTTGCATATAGTGTATTTCCCCAAATAGGAATGCATTGATGTGATTCAAGGCATGTACATCTAATGTATGGATAAATTTGGGATGAATAATGATTTATAGGCTTAATTTGTGTTATTTGGTAGAACTCAATCTAAAGTCCATTTGGAAGCTAATTGTGACTAGAATGAGGTGTCTACAATTTTCCCCTATTTAAGAAGGCATTGAAAGACATAGATAGAGTAACATATTTTTAAATAATGAAAAAGTCATTAAGAAGAAAAAGAAGATAATTCTTGAATAATGATGCTTATTGAAAAAGTCATTAAGAAGAAAAAGAAGATAATGCTTGAAGAGAATCCTATGATGATGCCCCCTCGAGGGAGTGGATAACACATACGATTGATCGATGCTCCCTCAAAAATAAGAAAGAATAAGAATGAAATTAACCCATGGGTGAGATTAATCCAATCGAGATAATTATTTCATGAATTGATTTAGAAGTATTGATTTTCTCAAAGATGGTTATAATTAGTAACAAAGGTCAAGACATTAATTTGTCCAAAAGAAGTTATAATCAATGGCATAGGAATGAGGCCTAGCAGAATAGGTGGATCTAAACAATGGTTTATCCAAAGTCAATTATAATCATTTTTATGACTTGAATTCAATAATGATTTTCCCTAGTAGGGTATACTTCAACATGATAAAATAGTTGTGCCCTATTATGGTAGATTGCTAAGCATAACTCAAGGATGTAACCTATCACATAGATTAAATATGATTGGGCATGAATGTAGATGTAATGGTCTAATGAATGAATAAGTAAAAAACAAACAAGCACATTATAATGTGCAAAGTGATGAAAGAGATGATTGGAAGAATAAAGGTGTCCAAGCTAACATGAGATATATCATGTATCCAAGCACTAACTACATATTCTAAATAGATCTCAAACCAATGTAGATCCACCAAAAGTGGGAGAAAATTGAATTAGGAAGAGAATAGGATAACAAGAATTGATCAATATGAATAATTCAATTGTACCTACTAATACATAGATGCATGTCCTTAGTAGCATTGATACAACTAGAATGGTTAATGGGTTGATTTGATTAAGGGAGGTGCGAGGATTTGCCAAAGTGAACAAGGAGAATTTTATGTGGCATCATTTATTTAAATATCCCCTGACCTAATTTTTATAGCACTTGATGATATGCACCGTAATATAAAATGCAATGGTCATTGGGCCATAATGTGCATAAGGAATGACTCTTGATCCAATAAATAATTTAAAATAGTGCACCAAAGATAAAAACCATGATGATAATGTTAATGTATGAATATGTATGGAATAAAGTTCAATGCTCAAGGAATCACCCAATTAACGCATATATAATGATTCAAGTCACAACAATGAAAGAAAACAAATAGGCAAACACACAAATAACTAAAAAAACACACCAAAAGCTTGAAAGTCAAAACAACAAAAAGCATAATTTTGTTAACCAAGTGAATATCAACATGTGAAGGATAAATTTAATGATAATTATATAATTCCCATAAACAACGATTTATGTAAGGGAGTAACATGTGGGGATTTATGTAAAGGACATCAAAATAGCTCTATGTAGAAAACATTTGAAACTAGTTTTTCCCTGCCTAGTAGGCCCCCCCGAGTGTGATCGGAGGGATCACGAATTGAATGGAGGCTACTGCTAGTGGTAGTGCCTTTGGGGATCTAATAAAAAAATTGATAGAGGATATTCCATCTAATGGATGGAAGAAAGCACTTACAGGTGAATAGACGTGCCCTTAAAAAATCATGTCGAGCCTTCCTATTACCTCTGAGGGCACAGCCCTGAATATCCTAGATGATCTGGTGGAGGAAATTGTGGCATCCATGGACCTTACGTTGGTAGGTAATTTTTTCTCATTTTGTCCTAATATTGAAATGGTTAGGAAATGGGTTTTGTCTAGGTGGAAAGTTAAGGGTAGTGTTTCAATCACTGCCATGGTAAGAGGCCTATTCCTTTTTAGATTTACGAATAGGGAGGACATGATAGCTAATCTTGCTGGAGGACCATGGCTATATGGCCCACATTATCTTGCCTTATGCTTGTGGAAACTAGGATTTGATCCTAACTCAGACCTTAATAAGTCTGCTCCTACTTGGGTAAGACTACAGGGTTCCCTTTGGAATTCTGGGATGAAAAAATCTTCATTGCTATTGGAAATTCTATTGGCCAATATGTCACTATAGATCACACAACCAGAACAAAGTCCAGATGTGTGTATGCTAGACTTTGTGTCAATGTTTAAATTAATAGGACTCTCCCTATGTCCATAGAGCTAAACTCTAAATATGGGACTTGGACTCAGCCGATCACATATGAAAATGTTACCACTTTCTATCAAATATGTAAGAGAAAGGGACATTTAATGACATAATGCAAAGCAAAGCAAATGGGAAGGAAAGATGATTCCCAAGTTGAAGGGGAGGATCAGGCTCTCAACCACAAAAAGAATAGCAAGTAGGAAATAGAGAGTAACGTGGAAAATCCTAACAATATAGAAAAGGTAGATGAGGAGATGGGTAAGGAGGATATCACTAGTAGTGAGGGAAAAGTTATCCCAAAGGAAAATATAGTATCAGATGATAGTCAGAAGGCTATATTAAACACATCCAACCCTCTAGAAAAATAGACTAATATGTCTAAGGAAGGAGAAAGAGGTAACCATCTGATAGAGGAAGACAATGCAGAAGACAAAGTTCCAAGAGATGGACAGAAAGAAGTAACTCCAAAAATATATCCCACTAAAAGAGAAGTAGACGTATAGTTAAACACAAACATTTTCCATGCTCTAGAAGTTGGAGATTAAGTAGGAAACTATTTAGCACTAGGTGAACCAAGACAAATTGGCAGTAATGAATAGGAGGAATGGGTTACCCCAAAGAAAAAGAACCGAAAAGGTAAAAAGTATGTAGATGTTAGCACTGAGCCCAAAAAAGGGAGACCAACCCTCAGAGAAATAAGACAAAAAGAGATTGGTAGGGAGATTGCCAGTGGTAAACAGAAAACATTAGAGACCCAACCCCTCAAACCCTCTAAATGAGAATATTATCTTGGAACCTAAGGGGATTTAACAGTCCCTCAAAGTAGTTTGAGGTTAAAAACTACATTTTAGATAATAAATTAGATATTTTATTACTCCAAGAAGTCAAGATGAATGAGGAGAGTTTTAGGAAAATTGTTGACTACATATGCCCTAAGGCAGCTTTTTGCATTAGTCCAGCTAAAAGAGCTTTAGGGGGGATTGTAATTATGTGGAATAGTGCTAAAATCTAGGGGTCTCTTATGGCTTATAACAAGCACTTCCTGATTATCAATTTTTCTATGAAATCTTTGAACTGGTCGTTGATTAATGTCTATGGACTGAATAACAGAGCTTTGAGGCAGAAATTATGGATAGACTTGAGTAATTTTAGGAATAATCCCTAAAACACTAGATGGATGTTAGCTAGAGATTTTGACACTTCCCTATACCATTTAGAAAAATAGGGTTGGATTATGGATTACTCGGACAACATGTGCGACTTTGCCAAATTTATCAATGATTGGGGATTATTGGATATAGAACTGCAAAACCAAAATTTTACCTAGACCAATAGAAGAAGAGGAGATCAAATGATTCAAGTTAAATTAGATAGATTTCTTATCTCAAATAACTAGAAGGATTATCATAATATGCATTTGCAGGCTTTTCCTAGAACCATGTCTGACCATTGCCCAATCTTCCTCAGTTGGAGAGAACAGGGACAATCCAGACCTTCCCCATTCCATTTTGAAGCTATGTGGATCAAACACAAAGACTTTAGATAAATGGTGGCCCAATGGTGGAAAATTCATATTCAAGGTACTCCTATGTTTAGAATAGTCAAGAAACTTTATCACATTAAACAAGAAGTTTATGGATGGAATAGATACAGCTTTGGGCAGGTCTTTCAGTAGAAGAAAAATATAGTGGGAAAAATCAATGATATACAACAACTGATAGATCAAGGGGATGACTTTGAAGACACTTTAAAAGAAGAGAATGTCCTATCTTTTGAATGGAAGAATCTTATGGAAAGAGAAGAGGTTTTCTAGAAATATAAATCTCATGTTCAGTGGCTTAAAGAGGGGGATAGGAACATTGCCTTCTTTCATCTCTTAGCTATGAAACATAGGAAAACCAACTCAATAACTAAGCTTATTCTAGATAATGGCAACATTATAATTGAGGATAATGAGATAGGGGAACAAGCCAAGGATTTATTTTAGAATCTGCTCACAGAAGAAAATAATAATGATAGAAATGATAGACCTATGAACCAATTCATTGATAAAATCCCCTGTATTATAACAAAAGAAGATAATCTAAAGATGTTGAAGCCTATATCCGAGGAATAAGTCCACAATATTTTATTCTCCATGGTTGCATTCAAAGCCTTGGGTCCTGATGGCTTTCCTCTTGTATTCTTTCAAGAATATTGGGAGATAGTAGGAGTCGATCTCACGGCTGTTCATGATTTTTTCAGATCAGGTAAACTTTTGAAACAAGCTAATAATACCTTCATAGTACTTGTTCCTAAAAAATAAAAACCTTCACACCTTACTAATTTTAGGCCCATTAGTATATGCAACACTATTATAAGTTATGTAATAAAGTGTTGGTTATGAGGATTCAACCTTTACTACACAAAATTATTTCTCCTGCTCAAAAAGGTTTCATCCCAGCCAACCAGATTCTTAATGTTGTGATCACCACACATGAGACTATTCACTCCATGGATAAGAGTAGAATCCCTTGTATGGCTCTCAAGCTAGATATTTATAAAGCTTATGATAGAGTCTCATGGAATTTTCTATTCCAAGTGATCAAAAAATTTGGGTTTAATGATAAAATGTCTCGCTTGATATGGAACGTTGTCTCTTCTCCAAAATTCTCAATGCTAGTAAATGGTGTACCTAGAGAGTTTTTCTCATCTTTGAGAGGAATTCGTCAGGGAGACCCTCTCTCCCCATACTTATTCATCATTATGGTAGAGGCACTGGGAAGATACATACAAGCAGATATAGCCTCAAAAAAGCTAGTGGGCATCAAACTTGCCTCCTCCCTTCATCCTATGGTGGTGCAGCAGTTTGTGGATGATACCATCTTATTTGGCATCTCATCAGTGATTAAAGCTAGAAGATGGAATAATATCTTAAATAATTATGCCAAAGAGTCAGGACAAAGGATAAATTTCCAAAAAAGCAATGTGTATTTCTTCAACACTCCTAATGAACTTAGACATATAATCATTGATATATTAGAATGTGTTAAAACTGGTCTACCAGCTACCTACCTGGGTCTCCCACTCATGGTCAAAGAGGTATCTCCTAGTTTTTGGAATGGAATTATGGAAAGAATGCAGATAAAACTTCTTGATTGGAAAGGGAAACTACTTAGCAATGCTGGTAAACTGCAACTTCTTTAGGCCTCGCTGCAAGGTATTCCTACATACTTCCTGTCTCTTTTTAAAATTCTTGCATATTTTGCTAATAAAATGGAATAGATCCAAAGAAAAATTTTATGGACAGGGGTGGAAAACAAATATAGAATGTCTTTAGTTAGATGGGAAAAAGTGTGTCTTCCAAAATCTCATGGTGGACTCAATATTAGGTCTATCAGGAACATGAACAAAGCCCTTCTCTCAAAATTTAGTTGGAATTTGATCCATAAAAATAATGATTGGGGGAAATAATGTATGTCAAATACATGCATAGAATTGATGATTCCAACTTTCTTCAATACATGGGATTACCCTAGGGATATGTGATATGGAATAAAATGCTAAAAAATAGAAGCCTTCTTAAATAGGGAATTAGATGGAAACTTGGAAATGGCTAGCATATTAATTCTGAGATGATATCTGGTTAAAGGACAAGGCTCTCATCACACAAGGAAACTATGGAGAGATTTTTGACTTGGCTATTCAATTTTTGGAGATAGGGTCAATGATTATATGGAAAATAATAATGGGATGAGGAGATGGAAAAAAAATTTGGACTGTTGTGATCACCAGCCTGAGCTTTTCCCTAGAGTGTGGGAGATCTAGTAGTTAATTTAGGAGATTAGAATCCCTCTCTTCCCCTAGGAGGATGAAAAATATTGGTGTCTAGATAAGAATGGATCATTCTCTGTCAAATCTGCTTACCATCTTCTCATTCCTAAAGCTCAGAATAAAGATGTATGGAAAAAGGTTTGGAATCATAAACTTATTCCAATAATTAACATGTTCTAGTGGACTACTACTCATAACAAAATCCTAACACAAGATAACCTTCAAAAGAGAGGGTTTACATTTGCTAATAGATGTTTCTTATGAGGTTCAAAAAAGGAATCAGTTTCACACCTCTTCATCCACTGTGATTTTGCCTGGGAATTATGGGGCACAATACTTAACAACTTTGGTATTGAATGGATCTGTAATTCTGACCTTAAAGAAGTAATTCTCAGCTGAAATCTAACCTTCACACATCCCTGGCTTATGGAATTATGGAATCAAACTCTACCATGTTTGAGCTGATTTTATGGAAAGATCACAACCACAAAATTTTTAGGGACACTACTAGAAATGCATCTCAGTTGTTTAACTCCTTTGTTAAGACCATTATGGAAAGTGTCACAATAGCTCATATTCATGTTGTGAAGAAAACCCTATCTCAAATTGAAAACCAAATTGCAATCAAATGGAAGGTTTTAAACTAGATCCTAGGGTATAATAACTCCAAAATGCTACAGAGACTAAATACTAAATGGATCCCCCCAAAGCCTAACTAGATGAAACTCAACTTTGATGGGGCATCCAAGTTGGATGGTAAAGCTAGTGGAGGAGAAATTATAAGGAATGATAAAGGATGGATATCTACTGTCTATGCTAGTGGAATTGGATGCCAGAGCAACAACTATGCTGAAGTAATGGCTCTACTATGGGGGTTAAAGTTAGTTATATCCCTAGGAATAAGGAACTTGAGTATACAAGGAGACTCTAAAATGGTCATAGATGTAATTAATAAAGCATAAAATGTGGGAATTAAGCTAAAATACATCATTACTGATATTCAATTTCTTTTGCAAAAGTTTTTTGGAGTAGAGATTTCCCATATTTATAGAGAGGGAAACAGGGTCACTCATGCTTGTGCCAACCTTGGTCAACAATTTTTAGGTTGGAGGGTGTGGCGACAAGGTGTTCATATTCCCTTAAAAATTAGGGAGATTATTCAAAATGAGATGACTTGTCAAGAATTAGGTGCATTGATGACAAGGATAGCTCTCAGAGATGGTCCATTTGGAGAGGGCCATCAGGGATCTCAAAACTTGATAACCTTGGTAATTGTTTGACAATCATTCATGATTCAATGTATCACAAGGTTGAGGCATGTGGATCTCATCATGAAAATCAATGGGAAATAATTTCCAAATAATGGAAGTAGACAACATTATCTATCTAGGGTATTTTGAATAATGAACCATCACATCTTCATTATGCATAAATAGAAACAAGGGTTAGCAATTATTTCAAAGCTGAAGGCTAAACTTAGGAACTCCGTAGTTGGTTCTACAAATAGAAAATGGGAGGACACTATATTCAAACTAAACCTATCTCTTATTGTGAATTCAAAGATAATCCATTGGTTTGGTATTATTGTAAAGAAGGGGGTATCAGCCCATATCTGGAAAGGCTTAATGGTTATGACGAAAACTTGTCTGAGCAATTTGTGAGATCCTGGTTAAATAGGTGGGTCACGGTGGGTGGAATTAGTTTTGAAATCTCTAAAAAGGTGATTCCTATGGCCATAAGAATGACCATGTAGGGAATAAAACTTCAGAGGAAAACCAAAATTATGGATCTGGCAAGCCATAAATTGTTTGTAGGCGAGGGAGAACAACTCATCCCGTATCAAGGAGGATTCAAGCATGCTAAACTTCTAGAGCCATGGGATGGAGTGTGATTCATTATGATGAAATAATTCATTCTCAAAGGGTGATTTACCAAGTTCTAAAATTACTACCTCCCTTTGTTAAATCACTTTAGGTGTAATGTTATTATTAGTTTCCTTTTTTACCTACTCTCCTCTTTGGAACACTCTATCCTAAGGGTGAGAGATAAAATGGATAAGAAGCCAGATATGAATCCTATTCCCCTACACCAAGGGCTAATTTTCTACTTATACAACTTTCACCGTGCCCTAGAGCCATCCAAGACTCTTAGATTTGATAGTGGAGACACTCCTTCCAACCCAGTGTCTGGCAATGTTATTGATGAGTCTTGTTTTTCCCCTACTCCTACCAAAACAAAAGATGTTTCTTTCTCCACCCCAAAAGAGACCCCTATTTGAACCCCCAACTCCTTTGTGAGCAAGAAAGGTAAGAAGAGAAAGGTTGATGAAGAGGAACACAATATTTAAGAGACCAAAGATGGGACCCACGAAAATCTGGGTAGGGCCATGGGGGGCCAAGGTGGTAAATCTCACAAGTCTTCCAAAATTAATAAGGAAGGATTCTCCTTTAGAGTGTGAAGGTCAACGTGGATTGTTGGTAAATCTACCCCAAAGGCTAGACTGATTGATTACTCAGAAAGTGCTTTGGAAGAAGCAACCCAAGAGGAAGAGTCTAAGGAGCTAGAAATCTAGGAAATTTTGGAGGACACTAGAGGGAAGTAAGAGACTAGGGATTTTGAGGTTACTGAGGAGCATGGTGCTGACACTACAGAAACTATTGGTAATAAGGGGAAAATGTATGTCGAGGAAGCTAGTGAGGATATTGAGAATGAGACTAATTGGAAAGTTGAAATTGGGGCCCTAAAGGATCGTATTAAAAGGTTGGAGCAAATTTTTTCCAAAGGACTCCAAAATACAATTCTATTGAACATGTCTATGCTGAAAGAGGCGGGTAAGACTAGGCATGCTGAAAATGTAGAGAATATTGAGAAACTTAATGATCTTCTTGAATCAATGGTTATGTAAGGAGAGTCCTCTCTAACTCTGGTCTTTCCATTTCATGTGTTTTATTTTTGTGTCTGTTGTTTCTTGGCTAGTGTTGTCATATCTCTAAAGGCATATTTTGTTTGATTGCCTTCTTGTCTTTTTTTCTTGTAAAGGGTTCGGCCCCTAGTTTTTGACCTTACCTTATCAAAAACATGTGGGGATAAGATATCCTAGTATAATCTACATGCTTTGATTTACCTCAATAGGGTGAAATCTACAAGCTTGGCCTAAAAGAGAGAACTAGATGATAACCCTAAGAAAGGATACATGAAAATGTAAGGTCATACCCCAAATGGTTGTGGAATATATTTGAACCAATAATGAATTTTCCCCAGTAGGGAAGATTGAGGATTGGTGACTTGGTTCAAGATAGGGCCAACATTTGTGGATTTTAGAGATTTATATCTCTTTTGAAGATCATAAATTATTTTAAAAATATATAGGTTTTTAAAATGTTTTGAATGTTTTTTTTTTTTAATTTTTTATAGAAATCTCAACTCAATAAATAATTATGAGATATAGATTGGTCCAACTCACAAAATGGTGAGAGCATTGGCTTAGGTTGGTAAATACTAATAAGTCGACAAATTAATCCCACATTAACTAGGATTAGAGACTAATTATAGATAAGATAGTATAAATAAGTTCCTAACATAATGTTAAATACCACAAATTAACATTGATGGAGTTGAGCCAAAGGAAGGGTTTATTTGTGAGGAGGCTATGGATTCTTAAATTGTGCAAGGGCTTAAGTGAAAATAGTAACATCTATCGCTACAAGTTGAGTTTTATAAGATGGGTGTCTATCAATATCTACAGAGCCTTTTTGGAAAATGGCCATCATCTCGATGAGATAATTATGTGTTTTAACTGAGTGTATACTTCTAAATATTTTCATTGAAGATTTTGTAGATTCTATTTGGTAAATAATCATCAGCTTGGTGAGTGATAAAGGATGGACTGCACCTAATTATAGAGATGCATATCCACTCTTGGTGAAAGGTAGATATGTATGCATCCTCTATCTTATCACCTTGGTAATCATGATATGTGGGTTTCACTAAGTGCAGCGTTATCATCATGAAGCTCCATGATCGAGGATATTGTGTATATAGTTGGAGAAGGTGGGGTAGAGTTAATAGCTATTAAAGAAACCACCAGCCCATGAAGACCTTGAGATATAAAAATAAAACAAAACATTAGATGCAAATCATATGACATAGACATATACAATGTGAAATGATATTATAAATAAAAGAGATCATGACTATGAATAATTACCTTATCTAGATGATTGTTTGACTAGGGCTTACGTGTCCACACTAAAAGGTGAGTAAATGTGACATTTTCAAGTAGTGTGAATGTTATATGGAATTGATGACATTAAAGGACCCATTTAGTTGGTGGAGTGGATAACACATCATTAAGGAACAATGATCATAAGGGATACTTAATACACCATCCTGAAAACAAACTTTTAATGTAAATTCATTTGTTTTATAGGGTTTTAATAAAGCATAGAAGTGTGAAGGTTGAAAATGCCATATAATGGAAATAATCAAAATTTAGGTGGGGATGATCAATGGCCACCACCTTATAACATGATCTACAAGGTGAACATGAATATATTTCATATGTTACACTAAGTGATGGACCTTGTATAAGAACTAATATGACAACAATATACAATGAAGATTCAATCTCAGCCTCAGCCTCAACTACAAAAAAGAAGGTGAGAGTTTCACTATGTAAGATGTAGAGAGAAGAGCATAACCTAAGGTCAATAAAAAATAAAGAACTATGAGTTTATCATATTCCCCACTATCCAAGGGTGTACATAATGAGGTGATGACATGGGTAACTCATGAGATCTCAATAAAATGAGAAGTTGGATACAATGGCTATGTCAGCTAAGTTGGGTAAAAAAATAAAGAGTGAAGTATAATTTATTTATTTTTTATGGTGAGGCATGTGAAATATGGGAGTTTAATACACCCACTGATAGCCATTGATGTAGGGAAGAACATTGATCAATTAGCATAACCTATAGTAATGTGTATAAATTGTGAGTAAACTGGCCATGCAAGTTAAATATGTATGAGGATGAATGTTGTTGATGCTAGTTTAGTAGGACAATGACATGGAGGATGGCTCAATTTGAATCTAGAGTTTCCATATAATCAGATTAATGTGGGGAAATACCCATATGAAGTCACAATGCTTAAATAGTAAAAAGGTTTATATGTGCCTTAGGCATCATATGTGTGTAATTGTATGACTATGTGTTTGATGTTTATCCCTCATTGTATGCTTTGTTTAGTCATTGATTATGCCATGGTTATGGGATGTTTTATTGGTTATTATTTGTTTATAGTGTATGACTTATATTTGTATTTAGTCATAGATGCACCTCTATATGAACACATAACAAATCACATGTTTCTCTAATTTATTACTCATGGATTCAGACATATGTTAAGTTAGTTGGATAGTTTTGATATATCATAAACATGCTACAATAATAGTGATATAATATAAGAGCACTATTTTCTTTTAAATTGTGAGATTATGCATGATAGTTATAAAAAACTAAAAATAGAAATATATGCCATAAGCATGGAAAATTTAATTTAAATGTAAATATAAATGACCTAAGAATAAGATATGGATAATTAAATTCTAAGTGTAAATATAAAAAATAAATCAAGTGTAATTCTAAATACAAAAATTTGAAACTAAATTACATGATATAGATAATCAAGATGTAAGGTCAAATAAATTGTAATAATCCTACGGCAATTGAGAAGTAAATAACAAACAAACAAAAAAAGAGATAAACACAAAAAAAATATAAAAAAATAAATAAAACATCAATAGAAAATAAACAACAAAACACCAATAAATAAAACACACAAATAATCAAAGTGAACAATGAAATAATCCAAAGCAAAGAAAAATATATTAAATAAACTAATCCAAACAAACAAAGGGAAAAAATAACAATATAAAAACAATGGTTAATTAAAATGTTAGTATAAATAGAAAACAAATTGTTAGTGCATGTGTAAGAGAGGTGTTACTCTAGGAAACAAGGTGACCCCTAAGTTAGACATCAATGATGCAGGAAAAACAAAGAAATAATAATTGGCATAAGGTTGACCCTAGGCTATAGGGAAACAATAACATATACAAGATGACAATGATGCCCCTATGCAATATGAAAAATTTAAACAAATAAACAAAATGGGGGGAATATAAGAAAAATAAGGGGTAGCCAAGCTAAGTCCAAATGCATTAGGTAATTGGATGCTACCTACATAGTTCTATGGATACAAAATCCAACATGAAATTTAGGCTGAATGTAGTTCTCCCAGGATATGGGATCAAAGAAAATTGATGATAAATAACATTATTGTTTAGTAGAGGAATATTAGAATGGTCTCACAAAAAGGCAAGTGTGTGAGAGTAAAGACTGGGGTGATCACAATCATGAAAGCTTTAGGCACATGAAACTCATGAAGTTATGAGAGTGTGGGTTTGGTGAAAATCACACTGAAATATTAAAGATGAGTCTTCATTAATGAATTAGATGTGTAATTCATAGTGGGACCTATATCTAAGGTTTGTAATAATAATGAGCTCACAAAATGGTGAGAGCATAAATAACTCAGAAAATGGTGAGAGCATTAGAAAAGTGTTCTTAAAAACTGGTGAGAACATAAGATGAAGATAAGTGGTCATTAGTGCATAAGAGTTAAACACATAATGCTCAATATATAAACTCTCAAAATGGAAAAAGTGTACACCTTAAGGGCAAGAAGGGTGGAGAAACTAAATGACAAGTAGTTACTCATGAAATAGCTAAGATTCCCATAATCTTTAATAAAAAGAAGTGGTTGAAAAAACAAAGGTGTGGCCAAGCTAACCTGAGATACTCCATGTATCCAAGTACTACCTACATAGTCCATGAAGATCTTAGACCAATGTAGTTCTCCTAGAAATTAAAGTAAAAATATCAAGGTTGTTTATAAATAAATTGAAAAAACAAGATGGCCCATCCCAAAAACATTGACTACTTTATATCTTGAGTGGATATTCTAAGAAAATTTTTATGATTTTATGATTTTGTAGCTATTTTACAAATGTATTTGGAATTGTATAAGTGTCTCAACTTGATTGAGAATTATGAGAGACTAAATAGTCCAACTCGCAAAATAATAAGAGATTTTAAACTTAAACTACTCAAAAAATAGTAAGAGATTGGCATAGGGATGATTGAGCTAACCTCAATGTAAATCAAGCACTACCTACATAGTCCAAATAGACCTCAAGTCATTGTATTTCAACCTACACAAAAGCATATGACTAAGTATCATCAAGTTTTAGGAATAGTCAAATGATAAGGCAAATGGTAACAATAATGAAAAATTAATGTCAGAATGCATGATAAAGGTGTTGTCCCTTATTTACACATAGGTAGCTATAATTAGGAAATAATGTCAAAGGGTTAATGGTACTAATTTGCCCATAGATAGTTATAATTAGTAGCATAGGGTGTGACACTAATTTTCCCAAAGAAAGTTATAATCAATGGAATCCATAATTAAATGTAACAAGAAATGAAGGATGCAATTTCTAGGACCACTGTCATACTACTTTCATATACTACAATTCAAACATGTAATTCTAAAACAACTATTGGATTGAATCTATCATTAGCCACTGAATGTGCCTAGAGTACAAAAGTGTCAAAACCAAGACCAAACATGATAGGTAGGGTTAGGTAAAAAGAATTAGTTGAAAAAAGCTTAATAGCATGGTATAAATAATATAGGGTATGTTATGATGAAAATAATAGTATATTGTGGCAAAAGGGGTGATCGATCTGACCTCAATGTGAAACGAGTATCGCCTACATAGTCCCAAATTACCTCAAGTCAATATAGTTCAAATGCATTTAAAGGTATGAAAGGATGGTAAAGAGAGGAAAATGGCAAGGAAAGGCACATGGAAAGGTATGAAATAATAGCAAGGTGAGGTAAATGGAAAATGGAAAAGGACATGGAAAGGCAAGGTAAATGGAAATGTACGATAAATGGTTTTGTTGTTCTTATTGATGTGGAGTTGCACATCTTGATTAGTATATGATACAACCAAAATAATCAAATGTTTAAATTTCTAGTTCACACCCCTTTTGAATAACTACTCTATCATGAACTTTCTATTTTTTTAGACTCTAATAATGCTTTTGTGATCTTCATTGGTCATTGATTCTATTTCCTTCAAAATTTTAGACAAGATGTCTTCTTAGCCTCTATAAAGGAAAGTGCATCTAGGGATGGTAAATAAGGATAAACAGTGGATAAAAGATATAATTTGGCAATGAAAAGATGAATCATAATGGAATGTATAATGGCTGGATAACAAATGAAGATCATGGTTTCTAATCACACACAATGCTATTGATTCTAGATTCAACATAATTTTGGTTGTGGTGGGGCCAAAGACTTTTGAATATGCTCTCGATAAGACCACCATATTTTCCTATTATTTTGGTTTGAGAGTAGTTTTCATCTGATTATGTTGTAAATTAGAAGCTTTATTGATGTTATCTTTGATAATGTCTTTATCAAATAATAAAGAAATGTTGTGCTCAGCTATTGGCTCCTTGAAAGGGTTTTCATCAATAAAGTTGTATTCATTATCCCATAGCACCTCCAAGAGGGTTTTGCTAAGAAAAATTGACTTTTGACTTTGATTATCTTATAGCACCTCAAACAAGGTTTTAATAAAAGATATTGAGTTTAGACTTTTATTTCCCCCTAGCACCTCCAAAAAGGTTTCACTAGAAGATTGTTCTCCTTATTCATGAATGTGATTTTGGTACTCTTGATATTCTACAACTAATATGTCACCATGGATGCAATTAAATAATGTGTGATTATGTTGGTCCCAATCAACACTTGTGGGATGTGGAATGTCAATATAATGGATATGGTGTTTAGTGTTAATGGAAGATGGAATGGTAATGGAATGGGAAGAGGAAGTATAATCCTTGTGGAAGATACTAGGAGAACTTGTGTGGATGCTGAAGTAATCATCCTAAAAAACTATGGAATGATCATAAATGTATTCAAATTGATCTATAAGGCATGTGTAACCAATGATGTAACAACCATGAATGTACTCATTCTAAAATTTAACTCAAAGGACTCTGAATTCAATGTTGAGACTAATGTTGATTTTGTGTTTGATATTAAATATAATATCGGTTAAAAAATAAAACATGACTCTAATACTGATTCATAAAAGACTATTTCAAATAATTTGTACTTATAACAACTAAATAGAGTGGATATTTTTTTTCCAAAAATAATTTTCTTATATTCCAAATAAAATGGATTGTTTAAAACTATTTATGCATAGATCATTTAGAATGAGTTGGACTATTTTGAATAATTTGGACTTATACCCACTAAAGTAGAGTAAAGAGAATTTTATCCAAAATTAAAAAGTTTATATTCAAAATAAATTAGATTGTTTCAAATCATTTGGGCATAGATCATTTTGAATAAATAGGTCTATTTTTAATAATTTAAACTTATACCTATAAAATGGAGTGAAGATGATTTTCTCCAAATATAAATTTTGTTTATTCCAAATAAATTAAACTGTTTCAAACCATTTGAGCATAGATCATTTCAATTAAATTGGGCTATTTTAAATAGTTTGAAATTATACCCACTAAAGTGGAGTGGAGAATATTTCTCCATAAATATGTTTTCTATATTCTAAATAAATTGAATTGTTTCAAACCATTTGAGAGCAAATCATTTTGATTAGATTATACTATTTCAAACTCATCGCACCCTTTTGGGCCATGCATCAACCTCCTCTGAGACTTCTTCTTCATAAGAAAGGTTACACATGATGTTTTTATTCATCACATGTGTAACCAAATGGTTGTGACATGCATATATAGAATAGATTTTCAAAGGTATTTGTCACTACCATCACTTGATGCTTATTTTGACAAACATAGGCTAGTTTCATGGAATAATGATAATACTATGGAAAAGATGTTGAATTCATTGATTCTCCCTAAGGAAATCATGACATACAAAGGCATAATACCACTCCAATCAATAATTTCAAGATTGGATTATGGATTGGCATGACGCCTTGGGTGAAATTATAAGCTACAATCTAAAATAATAGATCATTCATAAGGATAAACTAGAAAAGCTTAACCTTGACCAAATCAATGACCAATAGAACTCTGATCCAGTTGGTTACATAGCCTCCTTGAAAATTGACAATTTGTATTTTTGTTGCTTTGTTTATCCTCTACTTTGGGCCTTGTTTGTATAGTTTCCCTTCATGTTTTTTGTCATGTGTTCATTTTTAGATCCTCTTGATATGTTTTTTATTAGTGTATCATGTCTTGTTGGGCCTTCGTGAATGTTTGATAAAATTTATAAATCTTCACTATGTAACCCAATGGATTAGCACCTAGTATTATGTTTTAAGGTTCTTTGCACATCCATAGGGGGTATGTATCCCTGGGTGAGAGTTAGTGTAAGTGCTCAAAAATTCACTAAAGCAATTGTGATCTTTTCAAGTATAAATGCCTAAGTCCTTAAACCAAATTCTATCTCTAAGTGTTCCTTTAAAAGTTCAAGTTCATATGAAATTTGGCTAATTTCTAATCTACTCTTTGCTTGATGAATGTGTCTTTCCCTTAGACATTTTTGATATTTTTTCATGAACACAATGTCTGACAAAAATAGGTCTTCAGGATTTTTGTCTCGATCAAAAAGTATGAACAATTGTTTATGTTATACATTTTGTCTTTTAAAAAAAGTCTAAAGGAATTCAGTGTCTTGGTGAAATCCTACTTGCATTAGGTTAAGTGTTTTGTAAAAAATCTGAAGGGTCATATATTTCAGACATTTTTTTATGGCAAAAAATCTGAAGGGCACTTTCCCTTTAGGTAATTTTCCATGGATAAATGTCTAAAAGAATTTCATATTGTCAGGAAGATGTCAAGTGCTTATTTGTTTCTAAATTTTTGCCATTGGAAAAGGTCTGAAGGGCACTTACCCTTTGATAAAAGTATAAAGGTCCAATTTATTTGACAAAAATGATAAGTCCAATTCCTTTGAGAAAAGTGTAAGGTCCATTAATTTCATATTTTTTATCTATAATAAAAAGTTTGAAGGGGACTTGCCCTTCATAAATTTTGCCTATGGCAAAATATCCCAAAATTAAAGTCTGAATTATTTCAAAAAAATGTAAAGTCATTATTTGTTTTGGATATTTTTTCTATGGCAAAAAGTCCCAAGGTAACATTCCCTTCATGTATTTTTCCCACATAAAAAACCTGACAAACATTCCTTTCTCTGGTAAAAATGTAAGCTCAATTTCTTCTGTGAAAATGCCAAATTCAATTTATTCAGAGAAATTATTTCAAATAAAATGTCTGAAATAATTATTCAAAAACCAAAGGGTCAATGAAATAAGAAATACCTTCAATGTATCTCCTAGGAGATACCTTTCAAACATGCACAGGAGTGGATTTCCCCTTTAAGGTATATCTTAAATTGGGTTGTTTCAAAGCATTTGGGCGTAGATCATTTTGAATAAATAAGGCTATTTTGAATAATTTAGACTTATACCTATAAAATGGAGTGAAGAATATTTTTTCCAAAAATAAATTTTATTTATTCCAAATAAATTAGACTATTTCAAACCATTTAAGCATGAATCATTTTGATTAAATTGGGCTATTTTAAATAATTTGAAATTATACCCACTAAAGTGGAGTGGAAAATATTTTCTCCATAAATATGTTTTCTCTATTCTAAATAAATTGAATTATTTCAAACCATTTGGGAGCAGATCATTTTGAATAGATTGAAATGTTTTGAACTCATGGCACCCTTTTGAGCCTTCATACCAATCATTGATCCTTTGAAGTAGCTTCCATTGTTGGGACATGTAGCACCATTTGACTATCCAAATTATGGTTGAAAATATATTAAGTAATATAGTTTATCTACATAATAAAATATCTTGACAATTGTTTGTTGTTCATTGGGAAGATCTTCATGAGAAAGTGATAAATCGATGGAGTATCCACTTGCACTTAACTAGATCAAAGTAATTCTAAATTATAATGGATTAATTTGAAATTAATTGAACTGTCTTTCAAATAATTTATAATTTGTTTGTACAAAATTAATGATAATGTTTTTTAATATAACTATAGTATGTAATCAATAAATATACTTGAAATAATCATAGTTACATCTTTCTAAACATTGGTTCACAACTGCTAGCATGGATTTTTTGTTTTCTCCCAAGAATGTGATGATATATGTAATTTTGATTCTCCAATCCTTTTCATCTTTTCAACTGCTATTTATACTATATATACTTGATGTAATGTAACTCATTTTCAATTTTTGATTTGTAACACAATTCTGAAAATTATAATCAATGAACAATGTGTTAGTAATTAAAAAATCATCTCTAAAGATCCCTTTAAAAATAAATTCATCCAATTTTTTTATGTTTATATTTAATGGATTAGAATATATTTACCCCAAACAAACATTAAATTTGAATTTTTGTAACCCATGGCTTGAGTGAGTATCCTCAAATGATTATCCTTTATCATTGACCAAATTCCAACGTGAGAAAAAGACTACGTGCCACTTTCAAATTTTCTTTGGAATGATCTTGAATGTAGTATTACATATTTTCTATTTTATAATATTATTTTTTTCCCATATCATCTATTCAAATATATATTTTTTTGTGCACAACAAATAATAGGTCATCCAACCCCAAAATCAATAGTTGTTTAGAAGTCAGTTTTAGCTCCTCCTTTGAAATGTTTGCAATTTGTTAAAAAAATGATTCATTTATTAACAATATTATATTATAATAAATATAACATGGAAATTTTCTAAGAAAATGTTTTACATGTTACTATATATGTCATCTATGCACTTTTGATTTGCATTTCTTATTGTAACATAAAAACATAATGCATTTCATTTGATTCATTTTTTTTATATTTCTTGAAATTTTATAAAGATTCATATAAACACATATAAAAATAAATAAATGCTTAGGCATATTGTAACTGTACTCATTATACACAAATGTACCATTTCTATTTTCAATTTTATAGCATACATATGTATATAATGTATGAACTAATAGACCACTTAGAGCGGAAACCACTTATAATGCCAAATGATAGAACCACTTACAGTATTGAAATAGTTAGGCAAATAACTAGTGAAAATAGAATGCAAACATATAGATAGAATTATCAAACCATTTAGTGTTGAAACATACAAAGATCCATTCAAACACATATTAAAGAACAAAGACAAGAACTGTCAACTTATATTATCATTCATATTAACTCATTCAAAAATTACAGTCAATTTTCATTAAACACATTTCAAATGAACAATGATGATATATTGTGCTCAATCAGATAACATAAATTCCATGTCCATTCTAAGGTCCATGACAAATATATATCCTTCTTGAATACTCACTCACTCATTCCTACAAGAGTTGCATTATTAGGATGCCATTGATGGCATACTTCTCTCATAATCTACCAGCTTTAGTTGGGATGCTCCTATACATGTAGATAACATTGTAGATACATGTATTTATAACATCCATTGGAAGATTCTATATGTAGCTATAAATTGGTGGAGGATACGAGAAGAGATCTTAAGAGCTAGTAATGAATTAAACTACAACAGTGCAAAGATATATCTTTTGTAGATGCCAGGATCTCAAAAATTAAAAGAAAATAAAGTGAATTAATGGTTTATAGATAGATAGCACATAACCTGCATATGTAGGTAGTTTATATTACATCACCAACATATAAATGTTAATATTGAATTCTTATAACTTGACCATGACTTTATCAAATTCTAAAATAGTCCCATTTTGACATAATTCATTTCTCATAGACTTTGATAGGAATTTAATGTTGATCAACCAACATATATATTCTTATAGTAATGAGAGCATCAATTATTCTTATACATACCAATACATATTTATATGTTTATATAGCCCGTCACAAAAAAAAATAGCATTTACTCTTCTAAGTTGTAGTTTCCTATCACTAAATTCAAATAAATATACACCTTAATAGTTGAACCCCCTTCATATACTTCTAATAAGACACATCAAAATAAAAACTGTTTAAATCAATAGTAATATAATTTTTTCTATCACAATATATTTTATTATTTTTTTAATGGATAAAGAACACATGGATACTCTGTATCGAAATTTATTTTATTAAAGACATAGTATAACACATATTGTGTTATTTTAATTTGAGTATAAATTAAACATGTAAAAATCATTATAATGGGTAAATTAAATATGTAAGCAACATTTTAATGGGTAAATACAACCACATTCAATTATACAAAACAATAAAATAAACCCACACTTCCAAATCCTAAACTGATACACGTCTATATTTTATTGTCTTCTACAATCTCCTGTCTATGAAGAAAAAATCAATTGTAATATGTTTAAATAAATAAAGATAATTAATATATTCTATACTTGTATGAAATTGTATAATTACACATTTATTGAAAGGGGTTTTCACCTTTTTTTTTATCTTTTTGTAGTTTGTATGGATGCACTCTTCCATTGAAACTTTAGTTTTTTATTCCCTACAAGGTATTAATAATGTAGTAACTAAAAATTCTTATCATCAATTGATTTAATATTTGTATTTTAAAAAATGTGTCTTATTGTAGAGTTTTACATTGTGTTGTTTTCGTTGACGCACCAACCTATAGAGTTGTTTCATGGGTTTTTGTGTTGGAGACACAAAGTTCTAGAGCTGCATTATGAATTATTTTAATTAAAACATAAATAAATGAAAAAATATTATATCAGTATTATGAATCATTGACAAATAAAAAATTATATAATTTAATAAATATTTATGATCTTGTCTTACCTTATTCAATTTGTAATGTGTCATGTTCATTGATATGATATTCTGTTATTATTTTTCCTTCACTTGCATGCAATGCCATTAGTTCTACACACCAAAAGATTTCTAAGCTATTAGGTTTGAAAAATAAAGCATACACATTGAAATATTGTTAATATATTATATTTATAAAATGAAGCATGATTATAAAATAAATTAAAAATGTTATACGCCTAGTACTGATTGAAGCAGTTATTCTTGTATTGGTTACTATGAATTTGTCAAACAATTTTTAAATTGAACATTAAAAATTGTTTGTTCTTCAGTTTCTATAATTCAAGATAAATTTCTTTGCAATTTCGTATAAGCATGCACCAATCTATATTTTGTAAATACCTATAGCATGTCACATGCATTCAAATCATTGAAAGTAGAGATAAGTTTCTCCCAAAAGATGTTATCTACTTCATTTTTGAATGGCCTTCCTATTTTGTGTGAACTAATCATTTGAAATGTTGTTACATCTTTGTAGATGTCAAAACCTTACTTTAATCTACTTTATTGTAAATATAGAATAAAAATTTACAATTGAAAATGAGTAGGATCCTAAAAAAAATTGATACCTATAATATATGTTCAATCTAATCCATTAGTATATGGACCCCATAGTATGACACTCGTATCTTTCATGGAATGGAAATCACCAACACATAGATTCTTGACAGAGGTTTGAATTCCAATTTTTTTTTCTAATTTGTGGATGATGAATACATTGAAGGCCCTAATAATAAATTTATCAATCAATGCTTGAACAAATAGGAAAATATGTTCTTCCTTAAAAACTTGAGTGAGATTCAAAAGATCAATAATTATCAAATCGACATTTAGACCAAGAATGAACATTTTACTAAAATGTTTTAAAATGGATGGCCAAAGACATGGGGCCCCATAATGGAAGCTGAATCTTTCTGTATCTATCTTGGGAAGATAAACATCATCATTACGTAGATAATTTTTCAATATGCTTAATGAATCTTGAGATAATGCTTCCTAGCCTTTTTTATTTTTTGAAATACTTTCACTCAAGATACACAAATCATCAAAAAAATTCATAGAAATTGTATAATGCTCCATTACCTATTCAGGTGTGATTATTTTGTGTGGTGGTAGTTTTGTATCATGGTTACTAAAATAATTTATAATTTTTGATAATATGCTACTTTCTAGCTTCACTTTTTTGCACCGAGCATCCATGTTGTACCTAAGGGTTTTCAAGAAAAATAGACCATTTTTCCAATAAATCTGCTAGTTTTATCTTTTATTTGTCTAAAAGCCCTTGAATATTTATAAGTATTGTTGTACCAATCATATTTAAACCTTATTTATCTGAACTAGGTAAGGTACCACTTTCAAAAAAATCAGATGCCTTATCATAACAATCCCAAATGAGTTGTTCCATGAAAAGAAGGCATTTTCTCTCCTATAGTTGTTATGTTGAATAGTTTATTTGTGTTAATAAGTGTCTATCTTGTTCATGTATTTCTTCCATTTTTTTTCCTATTTCAAGATTCTTTCAATCTCTCAATTTGATAAGGTCACGTGCAGATCCAACTCTTTCTACAAATTAAGCCTTATAAATTATTTCATTAGCTTCATTATATTGGTTACATATTTTGTGCAAAATATGAAATGGAGTACAAGTTTTTAAAAATATTACCCTTTTAATAGAACATTTATTTCTTAATGATAGTGAATTGTATTCCTCCTCTAGAATAAATATCTATTATGTTGTAATTGTGTGTTAGCCATATGCAATTTTGAACCTTACAATTTTTTTTTCCATCATATCTTCTACAAATTCCTTTGATTCAATAATACATTTAGGGTTTCTTGGATCAAAAGGAATGAACAAAGAATACTTTATTAGAACCTTATTATGTTTTACAAATGAATGAATTATATCATTCACCCCTCTTTCATTTAGATTTCTTATTTTGATATTAGCATCCCCCAATTCACAGAGCTCTATATGAATGTTCAAGGCATAATTTCTAGAAGAAATATACCATGTAGAGAATTCACTGTGTGTCTAATCAAAATTTTGTGTCAACTAAAGTGTTCCAACCTTTTGTTTGATCTTATTTTTCTCTAGTGGTGTGAACACTTATATAGCCTCTTTTAAATCTGGATAAAAATATTTTTCCCTTGTTTGTCTTTTTTGTTTCAATGTTTTTTTGTCATTACTATAGGGTATCTTAAATACATGTTTGCATGGTGGCAAGTAGAAGTTGTTTCCCCATCATTCATGTTTTTATTTCAACATAATTTGTATTTTAATGACCAAATTATCTCTATTTATCAACCCATACATTTGAAGGTTGTCATAGCTATTTAAATGAAACCTAAATGTTTCAAAAGAAGGAGAAAAATTATTTTCTATCAATTATATTTTACTATGTGTAAATTTATTAAAATTAGCTATATCTCAATGGAGAATTCCCTCTTCTACATTCCATACTTCCAATTAGAATTGAAGGGCATATTCAAGTTCATCCTTATTATAGGTAAGGATTATTCCAATTGGAAAATATTTTTTTCCTGATGTAGTGATAAATAAGTATATATCTGCATGCATGTTTGGTGAATTAAACAATTCAAAATACCAAGCAACAAGAAGGACTTTGTCCCCACCATAAAATGAAAGATGTTGATGTGGATTTAATTTTAGTTTTGATAGTGTAAATGGTATTATATCCAAATTCTATTAGAGTGAGGCTTTCTTCTACCTTTTGTCCAAATTCTCTTTGAGTGAGGCCTTCTTCTACCTTTTAAGTGTGGGAATTCCTTTTCTTCCTGAAGGCATTCTACAAAGTAATTGAAATGATTTAAATTTTTGATAATTTGTAAAATTCAAGTTGCATATTTCATTGGTTCATGAATTTTTTTTGTGATTAAGTAGTGATTAAATGTCTATCAATAAATATTAATTCTAAACTAAAATACAAAATATATATTAAATATTCATAATATATACATTAACTCACACTTACACTGATAAGGTATGACCAAACTAAAAATAAATTATGTGCACTAGCCAATATAATTTTATGGGAAAAGGAATCCCTAAACATTTGTTTCAAAGGAGAAAGATGAGGGTAAGTATGTTTATAATATGTGTCAAAGTGTCCATCAATAGGTACCTTCAAGGTATCTCTTAGGAGATACATTTCAATCATGCACAAGAGTAACTTTTTCTTACAAGAAATCTCATAGGAGATACTTTCAAGTTAACCATGATGGTATTACAAGTGTAATTAAATTCTCTAGAAGGAATCTCCTAGTGAACACCTCAAAGGGTGTTTTCATACATTTAAAGGGATGTTAAATATATCTCCCACTAGAACTTTCTTTCACCTTGAAATCACTACTATTTGCTAACTTGATAAATTAAAGATCCTTATAATACTTAGGAGAGCATGCATTTTAGGTCCTCTTGAGCACATGTTCTTTCCACCTCAAATTAGTTTACAAATTTTCCCTATTACATTAATAATTTTAGAACCAAATAATTACCTTATTGTACCTCTAAATTTTTAATTTACCATGTTGGTCCTTAAAATATCTTCAAGGTATCTCTTAGGAGATACCTTCAAGTTACCCATGAAGGTATTACAAGGACCTCAAAGGAATATCTTATTGTATACGTTAGGATTGAACTTGCCCAGTGTTATTGAGGTTTGTAATATCTTTAAGGTATCTCCTAGGAGATAACTTCAATTTTCCCATGAAGGAATCTCCTAGTGGATATTATTGATCCCTAAAACTCTCATTCTCGGTGAACAATTTCCTATGGAAGCTTTATATATGTGAGATGAAATTGTGATCTATGATGAAACCTTTAGGATTATCATGATGCTTATAAAAAGTGATGTGGTGACATGTTTCTCCATTTAAACTATCTCTATAATTTTTTTTATAAATGGGTGCCACTTCCCACGAAAAGTCTAACTTCCCCAAAACTTCAAAAAGTGGATTACGATCAACAAATACCTTAACTTTAAACTTACTTAGTGTTATTGAGGTGCATAAGATATTTAATGAGATACATTTCAAATATGTACAAGAGTGGATTTCTCCTTCAAGGTATCTTTTAAGAGCAACCTTTGGTTTAAATCTCTGAGTTTTTCTATATCAAACTTTCCCAAACTACTTGACTATGTTTGTTTATCTGTTTACAACACCTACTCAAAATAAAATTTTCTTATAAAAACACTTGTCCATGGAGAATTCATCTTCAAAGGTAAATCTTGAGACCATAGGGACTTTATTTTTTTCTCTACCCTTCCCCCTATTTTTGAAGCTTCTTAGAGTGAAATTTTTTGAAGGATATAATTTCAAGTCAACCATTAATATACCTTCATTTTACCCTCAAGGAAATAATTTCAAGTCACCCATTAAGTTATTATAAGGAACTTGAAGGAGTCTCATAGTAGATACTTCAAGGAGGAACTTACCCATCATTATTGTGGTGTAGAAAGGATTCAATGAGTAAATAGGTGTTTTAATTAAAAAAGGTAGTTAACAATACATTGATTTTTATATATAAGGTTCTATAGATCCTATTGAGGGGTATAGGTTTCTTTATCCCATGATTCAATGTAAAACCCATCAAAATTGTAAACCTCATAAGATCATGAAGAGAGATTTGAACAAGGAAAATCCATCATTGCATCATTTTATAATTAATAAGAATTATACTCAAGAACTTTGTTATACCTTCAAGGAAATACAAGATCCTATAAAGGAATCTCTTAGGAGATAATTAAAAGGAAGTTGTCATACATTGAAGGGAATGTTGAAAGTATATCTGAGGAGACACCTTAAACATGCACATGAGTGGAATTTTCCTTGACCCCAAAGGCACTACTAGGTTATAACTTAAAGGACCTTTCCAAGATAATTTTATTTAGAGGAAAAGTATTTAGGATTTAGTTTTTTGACATTTTGATCAGACCCTATTATTAGATTTTGGTCTTTAGGTTTTTTGTTTAAACATTATGTCTAATAGATTTTGGTCTTTGGAATTTTTATTTAGGACTTTTGGTCTTTTGACTTTTTTGTTTAGAATTTTTGCATTGGACATTTTGTGTGAACAAATATTCAAAATGACTTGTCTTTATTGAATATTTTTCTCTTTGGGTTTTTTGTATAGGGATTTGTTTTTGAAATTTTTGTTCAGATATTTTTTAGGATCGACAATAACATAAAACTTCACTCTTCATTCTTAACTAATGAAAGCCCATTATACTTGGCCAATACAACAAAATACTTCCTGATGCTTGCTAAGGGTACCCTCTAACTAAACTAACTAGAGATAAATTATGCACAAAGTAAAAAGACATGTGAATATTGGGCATTAATAAACTAGATTTGAATGCTAAAGGTTATATACATGATGTGCAACCATTGATGTCTTTATTACTTTTAAATGAATTTGAACTCAATTTCTATCCTATGAAAAAAAACCTAGGTACCTGTGAGACTATTAAAAGTAAATAAGAAACTAGCGTAAAGGAAATTTTTTCACATAGCACATAAAAAGACTATAATCATTGTATATAATTATAATGGTATATTCATCTAAGACATTCAGGGGAGAACTTCTACCATCACCATTTTTTATCAAGGACTCGACCAAATTCAAAGAGATAATTTATGATGCTACCATTTTCAACAATAGGTAAAGGAACTATCTAAATTATGGGATGCTATAAATTTTATTGAGATGTTTTCATTGAATGGAAATATATCTCCCTTAGAGAAACTATTCCTCATAGACTTGTGAGCACTTGAGAGACAAGGATTGTATTCAGTTGTGCTTAAGCCCAAGGTGATGCCATGCAAATACCTCCTTTGAGACTTATTATTTATAGGAAAGGTTATGCATGATGATTTTATATACCACATGCATAACCAAATGGTTATGGTTGGCATATCTGAAGTAGATTTTTAGAGGTATTTGTCACTGCCAACACCAAATGCTTATTTTGACAAACATAGGCTAGTTTCATGGAATTAGGATAATACTATTAAAAATGTTTTTAATTCATGGCTTCTCCCTAAGGAAACCATGACATACAAAGGCAAGAATCCCTATCAAATTAATAAGTTTAGGATGGGAGTGTGGATTAGCATGGTGACCTAGGTGAAATTATAATCTACACGCTAAGAGAATGGATCATTCATAAGGACAAGCTAGCAGAGCTCAACCTTGACCAAATCAATGACTAGTGGAACTAAGATCTGGTTAGTCACATAGACTCCTTGAAAACCATTGTTTTGTCTTTTTGTTGCTTTGTTACCCCTATACTTTGGGCCTTGATTGTAAATTTTACCTTCATATTTTTTTATCATGTGTTCATTCTTAGATCTTCCTGATCTTTTTTTTATCATTCTACCATGTTTTTTTGGGCCTTCATGAATGATTGATAAAATTTATAAATCTTGACTCTTTAGCCCAATAAATTGGCACATAGTCTTACATTTTGGGGTTCTTTACACACTTGTTAGGGGTTTCCATTCTTTAGTTAGAGCTAGTATTAGTGCCCAAAATTAAACTAAAGTAATTGGAACCTTATCAAGTGTAAATGCCTAATTCCTTATCCCAAATTCCATCTCCAATTGCTCCTTTAAAAGGTCAAGTTTAGGTGAAAATTAGCTAATTCCTAATCTGATCTTTGCTTGGTGAATGTGTCTTTCCCCTAGATGTTTTTGAGCTTTTTTCATGAACACTTATTTTTGGCAAAAACCTTATCCTCTACAAAAATTCTGAAGGAATTTAATGTCTTGACCAAATCCTACTTGGATCAGGGTAAGTTTTTTTCAAAAAATCTAAAGGGTCATATCTTTTAAAAAAATTGTTTATGGTAAGAAAGTCTTAAGGGAACTTTGTCATGGGAAAAATGTCCAAAAGAATTACATATTTTCAGGAAGATGTAAAGTCCTTATTTGTTTCTAAATTTTTTCCCACTATAAAAGGTTCGAAAGGCATTTACCCTTCAACAAAAGTGAAAAGGTCCAATTTATTTGACAAAAAAACTAAGTCTAATTCCTTCAATAAAAGTGTAAGGTCCATTTTTTTTATATTTTTTGTTGGTGAAAAATATTTTGAAGGGCACTTGCCCTTTAGGTATTTTTCCCTTCTCAAAAAATCCTAAAAGTAAAGTTTGAATTCTTTTAAAAAAAATATAAAGTCCTTATTTTTTTGGATATTTTATCCATGGTAAAAAGTCTTAATGGAACTTACCCTTCAAGAATTTTTTCCTTTTTTCAAAAAAAGTGTAAGCTCAGTTTCCTCAAAAAAATGTTAAGTTTAATTTCTTTAGGGAAATTGTTTTGGACAAAATGTTTGAAATAATTCTTCTGAAGACCAAAAATTTGATGAAAGCAAGAATACCTTCAATGTATCACCTTGGAGATGCCTTTAAAACATGAACAAGCATGTATTTCCCCTTAAAATTATCTCCTAAGAGATACCTTTCAAACATGAACAAGAATGGATTTCTCCTTCAAGGAACAAGTGGAATTTTCCTTTACATGGAAGGCACTATTGGTAGTTGTATAAACAAGTGGTCAACAAGTGGAATCTCCTATGATAACACTAATGGGTGATATTTTGAAGGCCCTTGTAACAAATTTAAGGTATATCCTAGGAGATACATTGAAAACATGCCAAAGAGTGTATTTCCCCTTCATGGCATCTCCTAAGAGATATCTTTCAAATAGGCACAAGAGTGGATTTCTTCTTCAAGGAACAAGTGGAATTTTACTTTATAGAGAAGGCACTACTAGGTGATATTTTTGAAAGATGCTATAATAAATTTAATGTATCTCCTAGGAGATACATTTTAAATGTGCAAAAGAGTGTATTTCCCCTTTAAGGTATCTCTAAAGAGATACCTTTCAAACAAGCACAATAGTGGATTTCTCCTTCAAGTAATAAGTGGAATTTCCTCTACATAAAAAGAGAACTACTAGGTGATATTTTGAAGAAACTTGTAATAAATTCTATGTATCTCTTTGGGGATACTTTTAAAACATGCACAAGAGTGGATTTCCCCTTCAAGGTATCTCTTAGGAGATACATTTCAAATAGGGACAAGAGTGAATTTTTCCTTTAAGGAACAAGTGCAATTTTCCTTTACATGGAAGGCACTATTGGGTGATATTTTTAAGGCCCTTGTAATAAATTTAAAGTATCTCTTAGGAGATTCCTTTTATACATGCACAAGATTGGTTTTCTCCTTCAAGGTATCTCCTAGTAAATACATTTAAAATAGGGACAAGAGTGGATTTCTCCTTCAAAGAATTAGTGCAATTTTCCTTTACATGTAAGACACTACTGGGTGATATTTTGAATGCCCTTATAATACCTTCAAGGTATCTCCTAGGATATTTCTTTCAAACATGAAAAATATTGTATTTCCCCTTCAAGGTATCTCCTAGGAGATAACTTTCAAATAGGCAAAAGAGTAGATTTCTCCTTGAAGGAATAAGTGTAATTTTCATTTGTATAGAAGGCACTACCAATTGATATTTTGAAAGCCCATGTAATACCTTAAATTTATCTCATAGGAGATACCTTTGAAACATTCACAATATTTAATTTTTACTTCAAGGTATCTCCTAGGAGATACATTTCAAATAGGCAAAATAGTGGATTTCTCATTCAAAGAATGAGTGTGATTTTACTTTACATGAAAGGCACTACTAGGTAATATTTTGAAGGCCCTTGTAATACCTTCAATTTATATCCTAGGATATAACTTTAAAACATGCACAAGATTGTATTTTCCACTTAAGTTATCTCTTAGGAGATATATTTCAAATAATAACAAGAGTTGATTTCTCCTTCAAAGAATAAGTGCAATTTTCCTTTACACAGAAAGCACTACTAGGTGATATTTTGAAGGCCCTTATAATAAATTCAAGGTATATCCTAGGAGATACCTTTCAAACATGCACAAGATTGGATTTTCCCTTCATTTTATATCTTAGGAGATACATTTGAAATAGGTACAAGACTTTATTTCTCATTCAAGGAATAAGCGAAATTTTCTTTTACACAGAAGGCACTATTGGGTGATATTTTGAAGGCCCCTATAGTACCTTCAAGGCATCTCCTAGAGATACATTTAAAACATGGATATGAGTGGATTTTAACTTCAAGGTATCTCCTAGGAGATACATTTCAAACAAGGACAAGAGTGGATTTCTCCTTCAAGGAACAAGTGTAATTTTACTTTATATGGAAGGCACTACTCGATGATATTTTGAAAGCCCTTATAATACCTTGAAGGTATCTCCTAGGAGATACATTTCAAACATTCAAAAGAGTGGATTTATCCATCAAGGTATCTCTTAAGATATACCTTTCAAATAGGGATAAGAGTGGATTTCTCCATCAAGGAATAAGTAAATTTTTATTTACAGAGAAGGCACTACTGGGTGATAGTTTAAAGGCCCCTACAATAGGGGAAAGGCCTAGTGCAATTAATTACTAAAATAAAAATTTCAAAGTTTGAAAAGCTTGCAATTAATATGGCATGATCCAAGATCACTATCAACATTGCATTAATCAATCTTACCAAAAAGGACTTATGTGTATTCATCCCACATTAAGACAATATATGATCTCCTCAATAAAAATTTGAAAATGATGGCCAAAGTAGGAATGTCTGGAACCACCAAGTCAAAATAGGTCATGTTTCTCTATTCATATGAGATAAACATAGTATTATAAGACACCAATTTCAATACCCTTGCATTGGCCATGCATGACAAACACTACAATGAATTATTCTACCATGTGGAAGGTTTCCTCCCCAGACATCTATCTTCTAAGAGCTAACTCCAGCTCAACCATGGGCTCAATTAATAGATCCCAAAAGTGGTTCTTAAGATAAGAAATGGATTAAGAATATGCAATTAGCCACAAATATACACAAACAAAACCATATATATATAAGGTTATTTATTTATATATATAAAGTCTAAATATAAATAAGGATTTTGTAATAAATTATAATACTTTATTTATTTATGGATTAAGTAGAGCGTCATGTGTCCTCTATTGCTAATAAGGGTAAGGCACCATTGATTGAAGAAGATCCATCTTCTCCACATTTTGTCGATGAAGAAAAAGAATTGCAACATGCCATGGATTTATCACACTATGAGGAAATAATCATACTGTAACAAACAAAGTTAGATGTTCTCCATTCAAATTTTAAAGGTAAGGACTTGATGATTTATAATTTGAAATAAAGGTGGGAATAATTTGTTACTAGAGCTAGTGAAAAATAAATAATTCTTAAGGGAATAAAAGATGAACAAACTAGGGTCCATAATGTAATGTTTTTATAGACCCAAGAATTGAGTAATTTGCTTAATTATCTTTCCATCAAAGACACTCATATTATTGATTTGTAAAATGCCAATGTTGATAAGAGTAATCTAATTAATAGTTTGAGAGAAAGTATTTTTGATAAAAATACAATGCTTTTCTAACATACTAATATAATAATATATCTCACCACTTAGAATTTTGAGTTATAAGCCTCTATTTAATCCATACAAAGAGAAACACAAGTGATTTTAGTTCAAATAGAGGGTCCAACAAGAGTTGTTCCCTCTTTCCCTATTCCATTACATGAAATAATCTTTGTCTGACATATCACCAAGAAGAAAATTAAAAAATTAAAGGGTGAAAATTTCAAAACTAACGAGGAATCTCAGAATCAATTGACAAAATACCAACTACAATTATAAAAATCATAGGCTTTTATCTAGCACATTTGTGATATTTCTAAGAGACTATTAGCATGTAGGCAACCTTCATCAGTTTATGTTCTTTTCTTACATGAGCAGTTTTATAAATCATAGATTTAGTTAACTTCCCATGGTTTTTCACATATCATTGAATATGAGCATGTATTTATGGACATTTTTTAAAATAACACTAAAGAAAGGTAGGATGTCATTTGTGATTTATATACTTTCAATTTAGTATTAGGATATCAATCTAGTTTTTTGATAAATTTATTTGTTGGAGTGACACAATTACATGCCTTTATCTCCACTCTAAGGAACCAAATGGCATGGCAACAGGCCAATAATAGATTTTTGAAATTACAAAGCACCTTTGGGTTATACATGAGACCATAATTTTTAAAGCAAAGAAACTTATTTCTTCTTTTCACCTACTATATCATATGTACATGAAGAAAAAGTATCATGAACTATTGAGATATAATATTACTACTTTTAGAGATTTTCTAAACCACCATTATGATAATGATTTTAATGAAAGTCTTGTAAGGTGGGAGACATTACCTAGTGAGTTGAAACATAGGGAAATCCTCAGCCCCACCAATATTAAATGGAGTCTAATAAAATCCAAAGTAATTTTCTATATAATCACTTGGCGCTTAGAGGAAAGAGGTTCAAATGTTTGGATTGAAATGAGGTTTAAGCCTCCTATCATTGTGTTTTTTCTATCTCCATGGTAGTGTTGAAATTCTCAAGCAAAAGCTAAATTTGAAGCCTAGGTGCATACATTTGTCAGAGATCTTGGATTTTTCCAAGGGGCCAATATTATTGGGGCCATCATTTTGAAGTTTATTATCTAAGTTAGAATTTTTAATTAGTAAATTTGGATTAAGGATTAGTCGTCCCACTTCTTTATGACATGACTTGCAAAAGTTAAAGTGTGGGGGAGAAATGATGAGTATTTCATATAGCTCATCATATTTATATAAACTATCCATAAATTGTTGTATTTGGTTATATATTGTATTATATTCAATAGTTAAAGTCTTATCTAGGCAACATATGAATGCAATTTGTTCTTTGTTTATATGTAATTTATTATTGATTCTTTACCTTATTATTATGTCTAACTTAAATGAATAGCATAGTTTTGAGTACAACAACACATATGATAGATGGGGAAATTTTGGGTAGAGGAACACATCCCAATGATGGTGTAATTTTGAGTATAACAAAACATCACAATGATGGGGTAATTTTGAGAAGGTAATGCATAGTTTTTACAACTCTTTCAGCTATAATTTTGAGGATTTGGGAAGCAAGCTCTGAAGATTGAATGTTCCAAAGAAACTCTAAAGATGATCCATAATTTCTCTAAATATTCTATGGGTGTTCTGCAAAGACATATATAGGATGCTCTGAATAATTCTTGAAATGATCTAAATACCTATAGAGGGTGATCAAAATACTTGTATTGGATGCTCTGAATATATCTAGATGTGCTCTAAAGATTACAAAAATATATAATGATCTATGGGTCCCCACTACCTAAGAATATAAAATCACAATGGAAATGGTCTCCACCCCAAGGAATAATTCTTGGTTTTATTTAATCATTCATTTATTAAATTTTGTGATGTGGCATGAGGAAAAGTTTGCCACCCCCAAAAAAGACTTTTCAACTCAGTCTAAAATGAAAACAATTCAACTCAAATAATGATAAGTTCCTGAAATAGGCCAAAAAATGATTTTTCAAATTAGTCCAAAACATAAATAATTCACAATATATTGAATAAATCCAATAGATGAATGATACAAGGACATAGAGATAGGGTCGAACCATTGAAACCCTCTCGCATCATGACATGTTTTTACTATGATTATTTGCATATAGTTAATAAAAAATGTCTACTTTCCCATCACATTCACCATTTGGATCCCTATTGAATACAAATAAGCACTAAACAATCATAATATTTACCATTTCATTATCTCAATCATTTCATTATTTGTTTATAGTCAATAAAAAATGTTTGTTTTCCCCTCACATTCACCATTTGGGTCCCTATTGAATACAAGTGCTAAAAAATACTAATCTTCATCATTTCATTATCTTATCCATTTCATTATTTTCTTATAGTTAATAAAAAAATTCTACTTTCCCCTCACATTGACCATTTAGGTCCCTATTGAATATAAGTAAGCACTAAACAATCCTAATCTCTACCATTTCATTATCTCATTGATTTCATTATTTGCTTATAATTAATGAAAAAAATTTGTTTTCTCTTCACATTCACCATTTGGGTCTTTATTGAATATAAGTAAGCACTAAAAAATCCTAATCCCCACCATTTCATTATCTCAGCCATTTCATTATTTACTTATAGTTAATAAAAAAATGTCTACTTTCCCCTCACATTCACCATTTATGTCTCTATTGAATACAAGTAAATGTTAAATAATGCTAGTCTCTACCATTTCATTATCTTGGCCATTTCATTAATTATTTATAATTAATAAAAAATGTTTGATTTACCCTCACATTCACCATTTGGGTCCCTATTAAATAGAAGTAAGAACTAAACAATCCTAATCTCCGCCATTTCATTATCTTGGCTATTTCATTATTTTCTTATAGTTAATAAAAAGTTTTTGCTTTCCCCTCGCATTCAGCATTTGGGTCCCTATTGAATACAAGTAAGTGCTAAGTAATTCTAATCTCTATCATTTAATTATTTACTTATAGTTAATAAAAAAATTATGATTTTCCCTCGCATTCACCATTTGGTTCCTTATTGAAAATAAGTAAGCACTAAACAATCCTAATCTCTGGCATTTCATTATCCCAACCATTTCATAATAAAAATATAGGTCTATCCAAATCTCGGTGATTTCATAACTTAAAGAAATAAATAATGAATACAAAGGTCATGCCAAACCAAATAAATCACACATTTTTTATATAGTAAAATAATACATTACATAGATTAAATACTTGACAAGAAGCACCTATAGAAATGATAGTGAAAATGGGGTCAATGCTTCCACGACTAACACCATAGTTAACCGAACAATCAATAAAATAATGTTTTTCATCCTTCAAAAGGAGAGAGAAAAACTAGGAGAAAATAATGGAAAGATAAAAAGATAAAATTGACTCTAATTTTTAAGTGCACGGGAATTTTTTTGTCTATAATAATTTAAAAGTTTATATAAAAATTTGTAACATATTTAAAAATATATATTTATATAAATAAACATATTAAACATTTGAACAATGTACATGATTTAATAAAAATATTTAAATAATTACACATAAATAAAAATAAATAATAAAATCAAATAGTTTTCTAATATAAAAATATTTACAAATTTTTATTATTTTTTATAATTATTCTAATTAAAAAAGTTTATTTATATTTATTCATTAAATTAGATGATTAAATTGTCTAATATGGATTTGAATCCTTAATTTTTAACCCCCATAAAATAAATTTAAGATAATTTGATTCACCAATTCAAATACCTATGAGAGTGAGTCACCTTTCTTGAATTAAAAAACTAATATTTAGAGATGAGTTTGACCCCAAAATGGTAATTAAAATAAGTGATGCAAAATCATACCGAGTAACTCAAAGACCTAGACTTGAAAAAGGATTTTATCGGGTTATCAAAATTATGGTTATGTGAGGGCATAAGTAGTCTACACCATACCAATCTATAAACACTAACTTTTCAATCATGACAACAAGGTATGTGATATCTCAATATAGAGTCAGGGTTAAACATTTTAGCCAATAACACAAGTACTTCAATTTTGAATCCCAATATTGGGGTCAAAAATACATGTCTAAATCACATCCATGTAAAATCAATTAAATTTAAATAGTAAACTATAATCCAAGCAACTTTAATCCTCTTGAAAAAATATTTCAATACAAGTATCACAAAAAAATTATTTATAAAGATTATATAAACTATATTACTGATGAAAAACAATATTTAATTATATCACCAGGGAAGATTTCTAAGGGAATTTTGACCATTAACTGGGACATCCCAAGATGTATGCATCTAAATTTTCTCCCTCTATTTAACATCACTAATATTATTAATAGTTAACACTAAATCTACATATCTAATTTATCCCCTTTCATCCCTCTAATATTTCACCACTTTCTAATTATTTATCTAATGTCCCCTTCATTATTTTCCATCTACTAACCTTATCCATCCCCACCAATTAGTTAATTAATATCTTTAATCCCCATTATATTATCTTAATCTCCACTTATCTATTATTCAAGAATTTTAAATTTAGTCATGGCTTACCTACCTACACTAACATATTCCTAGGCTTTCCTACACCCATAGTCCTTAATCACCCCCCTAATCCATATCTAATCTGCTACCTAATCATAATTAGTACCTAAGAGGATTATAAAATTCTCCAATTCTATAATCCTCTCTATTCTCACCCCTCCTATCTAGAAGTCTCTAAATCTAGAGGCTTCCAAGAAGAATCCCCAACCCTTGATCTCCCCAAGCCAACTTTGAATCTCAACCATTGATCCTTCCCTCCTCTTTCTATTTAAATAACTCCATGCCTCCATTGGAGCTAACTAAAAATCATCTAACAAATCCATGTACAACTATTAAAGTGATCAAGTATAGTCTCCATGCCAATCTAATCCATCATCAACAGTCCATGATCATGCAAATATAATGTTAAAATTTTGAGTTTAATATAATCAATCCAATCTTTTTTTTTTCATATTCCATTTAATCATGATTTAGAACATTTAGATTTAGGATTATAATGTTTATTTGAATTGTGAATTCATCTATTAAAGCTAGTTCTAATGGCTCTAGATCTTACTTAAGTAGTTTGATGTTTGAGTAGATTTATATTACTAAAAAGTGGTACATCCCAAGATGATCAATGTCATTTTTAGCTACCTCAGAACACTTACTATATATAGTATTTATATATATGGAATTTCTATTTATAAATTATATATAAATATATATATTTTTATGATTTAGGGAATTTTGTTCTAATAAAATAGCAACATACTCATCTGGAAAGATTTTAAACTAGGGCATTTTGTACATACCCATATGATCAATTCCATTTTTATCTACTGACTCATTTGGAAAGCATTTTAAGTCATTTTGATGATTGATTGGTCCATTATATGATGACTACGATCATTTCCAGCTATCACAAGAACACTTTATATTTATATAGTACATCTATAAATAGATTTCCATATATTATTATATACTAGAATTGAATCCTTATATAGATGTCTTTAGATCTTAAGATTTGTATTTGAGATAAAATCTTGTAAATCAAGGTAGAGGAACCAAGGTGGGGCTTTTTCACAATTCTCATTACAAATGATTAAAGCATTGGAGGAAAAAAAATCTCTCATTGAGAAGAACACCTAAAAGTCTTCCAAATTATATGTTTGATTCAAAATATGTCTTGCATAACCCTCTTGCATTAGAAGTATAAATTCATCCTTTTCCACCACACTATGTGGCACTAAAAATTTTGACTTATGAGAAACAACTGGGTGACCCTAAGCATAATCAAGAAATGAAATTTATTACATTAAAAAAGATAGTAAAGTTTGGGTACACTACATTAGCCTCATCTAATACATGAAAATTTAAGATCAATCCATCTTACAATGTTAATCTTAATGAACCAAAAATTTTGATATGGTGTCATAGTGAGATATATTACAAAATGCATCTCACAAAAAAATCTAGATTCATAAAGCCTTTAGTGCTTCTAATTTGATAGTTGGTTGAGTGTCAACTCATATCAAACTATCCCTACATCTATAAGTAACCCCTAAGCATATTTGGTCAATCCCTAACTTATACAAGTCCTAATGAATTACAATTGATGCCTCTCTTACCATGGGTTTTAGATCACATTCAAAGGATCATCAGAATTAGAAAAATGTTCAATAATCCATTACAAGACATATGATGAAAATGATAGAGGTTCAAATATGGAAATAAAAGTAAAATTATCATCATGTAACTTTGGAAATGATGGTTTGATTTATAAATAATAGACTCTTGCATAATAAGTGGAGTTTCATCCACATTTTTTGAAGATGTAACATAAGTAAATTATCTTTAAATAGGGATTTGAGTCCTTAATTTTTAGCCCCCCCAAAATACATTTGAGATAATTTAACTCACTGATTAAAATACCTATGAGGATGAGTCACCTTTCTTGAATTTACAAACTAATATTTGGAGATGAATTCGACTCCAAAATGGTAATTAAAGTAAGTGACACAAAATCATACCTAGTAAATTAAAGTCCTATTGGGAAAGGATTTTGTGTGCTTATCTAAATTAATATGGTTATGTGGGGGCATAAGAATTATACCTCATAACACTTACTATATATATTATTTATATATATAGACTTTGATTCATTTATAGATTGTATCTAAATTCAGATTTGTATAATTTAGGGAATTCCATTCCACTAAAATAGGAACTGACTGGTCACAATGAATTACACTTGATGGGTCTCCAGCCATGAGTTTTAGAACACATCTAGGGGATCATCAGAATTAGAAAATTTTCAATAATCTGCTACAAGACCATAGTATAATGAAACTTATGGAAATTCAAATATGGAAATAGAAGTAAAATTAGCATCATGGAACTTCAAAACTGATGGTAATGATTTAGAAATAATGGGCTCTTGCATAATAAGTGGAGTTTCATCCATATTTTTGAAGATGTAACATTATTAATTATTACAAGAAACAAGTGGACCTAGTGGGATAATAGTAGGCATACACATTATAATAGATGGTGTCTTTCAAACATATATGCCCACTTCAAATTTTTATCATATTTTTAAACTCAAAATTCTTCTTAGTCACTTCTAATTTTTTTAGTACAATTATAATAGAAGTAATTTTTCCATTGCACTCACCAAGACAAAACCTAATCACCCAAAACTAAGATCCTTATCCAATGAATATATATGCCCCATGATCGAAACCAAGGGAGTTGTAATTTTGGCATGGAGATTGTGATAATGATTTATAAATAATATGATCTTGCATAATAAGTAGATTTTTATCCACATTTTTTGAATATGTAACATAAGCAAATTATCTAATAGGGATTTGACTCTTTTATTTTTAATCCCTCTTCCCCCCAAAGAATACTTTTGATATAATTTAATTCATGAATTCAAATATCTATGAGGGTGAATCGCCTTTCTTGAACTTATAAACTAATATTTGAAGATGATTTCGACCCCAAAATGGTAATTAAAATAAGTGACACAAAATCATACCTATTATAGTATAAAATTCAAAATTAGTAACTTGAGTGTAGCTTTTGACACCTAAACCTTAGGTCCCTCTCACTTACTCTCATGACCCTTATAGGCATCTTTTCATTTATTTCCAGTCATCCATAACCTTACAAACTTAATCTTAGATCATCCAGACTATTCTTTCCATGACTAATCTATCCACCCATGCCCCAACAACTCAAGACAATAGTACCACACTTGGATTATAGCACTAGTGCCACTCTTGTCCACTTTTAGTGATCCTATCTAATTGCATATTTGGCCCCAATGGTCAGTTTCTTCTAATTTCCTATCCTTCTCCTTGTTAGCCTAATAAGAGTACATTTAACCCATGATGAATAGATCCCTATAAAATCCCATTCAAAGATCATTTGGAAGGGATTGGAAAATATCACTAAGAAAGAAATAATATGAGAAAGACTACTTAAGAAAGCATCTCTATTATCTGCATACAACTAGCCAACACACTCACAAGCTTATCTAAATCATTAAACTAGTCTATAACCACCTCAATCACATCCAGTTTAGCATTTTGCATCTTCATGAACACTATTGTACAAAGAAAATCAAGAGTGAGAATTAAATATAGTTTGATCCCTCTTCAAAATATTGATATGTAGGTAGCATACCCACATAAGGGGTTTGGATACATGTTCAATGAATATTACACACACTAACCCCCCTCAGCCGCCCCCACTTTTTCTCAAAATTGATCAAAGTATAATGGAGTATAGGGTTTGAATAGAAAATTTACTCTATGGGGAGCTCTATAAACTTCTAACTATCAAAACTTCATAGACAAGGTCACATATGCATAGAAAATAAAACCCAGAAAGCTCAGATCTCCAAGACAATAGTGGTAGAGGTGGACTACAGCATCGGTGCCACTCATATCCACTTTCGATGCTCCTATCCAATAATAAAACAAAGATCAGATCTTTTTTTATGATAGTGTCCCAATCCAACATAGTGAATCTCAAACCCTTAGTCAGCTATCTTAGTCAATTTTTAGCTAAGTCTTATTTTCTCCCTCTTATTATTGTTTTTTGAAAGGACAAAATTACAATCTAATTTACTAAAATTATTATCTTAATTAGTGTATATTTATTTATTGATTATACTACTCAAACCCTTTAACTAAATTAAAAATAAGAGACCAATATTCCCAAAATTGTTAAATCATTTGGTGAACCTGACTTACTTTGTTTGCGTAACAAAACCATAGAAACCCTAGGGTAAATTTCCTCCTAATTTTTCCTATATTTTTTTGAGTTTTTACCTACATATTAAAATTATAAATTGGCATTAAATTTTTAAAAAAATTAATAATTTTAAAATTTTTTTTTTCAAGCCCTAGTTGCCCATACTAGGTCTCAGTATTTTCCTAGTAATTTTCCAATAATTTTCTAGTTTTTTACTATCAAATTAAAATTAGAAATTCACTTCAAATTTTAAAAATTTAATAGTAATTTTCAAAAACATTTAGTTTTCAAAACCCTATTTGCATATACAAGGTCTTGTTAATTCACATGTTTTCTAATAAATTTTTGATTTTTTACTTGCATATCTAACTCAAAAATTCACTTTAAATTGCAAATTTTTATAGTAAATTTTTAAAATAATTATTTTTCAAACCTTAGTTGCATATACTAGGTCCCATTGCTTCTTAAGGTATCACCTTACATGTTTGTGACCTTTGTATTCTTTTTACACAATTTTTATTTCATTATATTTAGGACTTTACATTTCCTATAATTAGTACATTCATTCTCTAACACTTTGCCTATTACAAAGTATTGCAAAAAAATAAATCAAAATTCAAATTATTTTCATACCTTAACAATGGCCCAATACATTGGTTTTTATGAAAATAATAAAAGGTAACTTTAGTAACTCTTAACTAAATACCCTGACATGCAAGACGACATGCTTAAAATACTACAAAAATAATAACAAAGAGTGAACAATGGTCAATCTTCTGAAACCACTAAGCAACCAGTTAAAAATAACACTACAAGGGCAACTATGTCTCAACAACGCTTATATTAGCTCAATCTACCTCTATGACATTAGCTACAACTAGTACATCTTTGTCTCCTAATGTGGCATCCCTTGTGCAAGAGATGAGATCTCTTCAATCCAAGGTGCTACATCTTGAGTAAGGTGCCTCTAGACCTACATAGGGTTTGGATTCTTTTACTCTACTACATACACCATTAAAACATCACATTGCTTCTACACCCTTGTCATAAGGTTTTATTCAACCCAAGCTTACTCTATATTATGGTAAGGGTGATCTAGAGACACATTTGAGAGATTTTCATGTAGCATGCTTGGACTATGTGCTAAATAACTAGGTACTTACCAAGCTATTTAATTGGATCCTAAAGGATTATGCTTTACAATGATTCTATAGTCTACCAAATCAGTCAATCAATGCATTCAATCCTTTAGCCAACATGTTCCTAGCTCATTTCAGCATTAACATTGGTGATAAGGTTTCATATTCCCAAGTTACACAATAGAAACAAAGGTCAAATGAGCATCTCATAGATTATGTTCTTTGATATAAGACTATTTTCACTAAGATGACTAGCCCCATGGTTGATCAATATTTACAAGATCTCTTCAAATAGAATCTTCTACCAGCTTTGCATGAATCAATTATGTTCAAAAGATTCTCTTTTTTCACTAAATTGTGTGACACACTAAAGGAAAGATAAGTCAAACTAATTTCAATGGGAAAACTCAAGTGTACAAGTATATCAGACACAACAAATAAGAGTAATAGCAAAGTCCCATACAAAGTTAAGCTCAATGATATCAAGATACAGAATCAACCTATAGTTAATGTAACTTCTTAGCCCCCTCAATGAGTGGTTTTATCAACACCTCCTTGACGTACTTTTAACAATCTACCAGTTTTTCTAACCAGAGTTTTACAATATCTATTGAAATGTAACATCATATTTTTCCTTATTATTTGGGAAGTTGACTCAACAAAACCTCTTCCATAGAGATATGATCAACATATATTTTTTGAGATTCATAAGGCACTAAGACATACAACAAATAAATGCATTAGTTTGAGACATAAGATACAAGATTTGATAGATGGCAATCATAATGATCTTGGCACTTCAGTTGAGCCTCCTCAAATAAAGAAAACATAGGATAAAGATTTGAAAATATTCTTATATCCCTTTTTGTATGACTATAAATAAGAGGCAAGGGACACGTTAGGGGTTCACCATGCATATCATGCACATCCGCCACTAGATACATATAAGGCACCTTTAATTAAGACACATCCTTTGAGCAACATGATTGGTATATACAATTCCAAATTTCTATCTAGACCTTCCATCTCCTTCTCAAAGTAGGAAATAGTTGAAGATGATTTGGATTATCATGCACTCTTTATCAGAGCTTAAATTGACAATCATCCTATTCATAGTGTTCTCATTGATAATAGATCTAGTGTGAACATGTGCACTATGACATTATTATAGAATTTAGGATATTCAAAGTAGGATATTACCCTGATGGTCACAATTATCAATAGATTTAGTGGGCACATACATAGTTCATTGGGTGAGATTTTGCTTCCTCTAAAGGTTGGTCCAACACATGTGGCCACATCATTAACTATTATTCCTAGTGTAGGAGTTTTCAATTTATTACTTGGTTGACCATGGATTCAAAAACTTTGAGTAGTACCTTTTAAAGTTCACATATGTGTGAAATTAATTCATGCTATTTGGGTTGTTATAGTTAGTGGAGTTTTATATGAGTTACCACTCCCCACTTCAAAGCCATCTTCTACTTTGTAGTCACCAATTTTAATTCAGCCTCCAGTTATAGTTATTCCTCTAGATTTGAATCAGACATAGTTGAGGCATCCATCACTAGCACAATAAGTTTATACACCTCCATAGCTTTAGGATTATAGATAGCTTCTAGATAAAGTGTTCACACCCAGGGTATTGTCATCCACTTTTAATTTATGTACCTAGAGTTTTTCTTACTACTAGATGGGTCCCTAAGAGACCTACAGCTACATCCACTTCTTAGAGTTATAAGGGAACCCCACACTCAATTTATACTTCAAATATTTTAGATAAGTTATATAATATACAACTTTTAGATCCATAATCTTAGCATTTCCATCATGCTTCATGATCACACATGATCCCTTTCACTAATACAGGACACCATGATAGGGAGTCTTCCATGAGACTCATCAGTTAGTATCATCTCTTCTCAGCCTTACGTATACATAGTCTCCTCATGCTTGATTGTACATATTTACTTTTCACTTTCTTGTACATAATCTTCCTGTGATTGAGTGTACATAGCTCAAAATCTCAAAAATACAAAAATAATATAACATTTTAAAATACAAAAACATTCAAATATGTCAAAACACCAAAAATATTTTGATTGTATGCATTATCCATGCTTTACATTTACACTACTATGTTAATATTTACATTTACTATTCTATGTTATTGTTTATTAATTTATCTACATTACCATGCTTTACTTGATCTCCTTTGAGTGTGTGCAGTGACATCCAACTCTTTGATTTCTTCATTATACCTATTTAGGGGGCATCTTAATTCTACATTCAAGACATAGATATATATACCCACTTGGGGCATCTCCTACATTACTACACCATTTAGGTTATGTCATTCTTACACCACACACTCTAGTTATTGTGTTGATGTACATTGTTTAATAGCTTATACAAATTACTCTATCGATACTCACTTGTATATAACACTTATGTATACCTTAGCATATACCCAATATTGTATTATCATATCTTACATACTTTCACATTCTTTCTTTAGTTAGTTATAGGTGATTGTATTTCCAATTTTTACATGTTTTTTTTCTTGTTTTGCATAGCTAGATGTGATTGCATTTCTCAGTTCCTATTTTATCTCTTGTATGTGCCTTAGGAAATTTTCCAATGTCCTTTGATTCTACTCTTGTGTGTGTTTTAGGACATTTGTCAATGTCTTTTTCCTGTAATCTTCTATGTGATTGTGGCTTTCATGCCAACCTTGCTTATTTCTAATTATATGTGTATATGGCATTTGAACATGCCTTGTATGCTTTATTTCTAGTTTGAATGACATTTTACCATGTCCCTTATTTTCTTGACCCCTTGGCCACCCTTGTATTATTCTTGCTTCTTGACTTATGTGCTTGTGCTCAATTGCTTTTTGATTTTTCACAATGCCATGATCCACATCATGCATTATCTTGCTATCTTGGATGCCATGATGGACATCATGTTCCATCCCTCATTACAAACTAACAATTAACAACTAACACTTTCAATTCTAATTTAGTACATTGCACATGTTATTATATTATTATATCTATCTAGGAATACCCTTATTGATCTAATAATCTTTCAATATAAACCATGTTATATCTTGAGATATCTTATCAATTATCATTGCTATATCATGTATATTTATATCATAAGACACTTGTAGGACTCTTTCTTTTGAGGACAGTCATTTCAAAGTCTTAATTCCTACCCTTAGAAGATGGGGAAACAAACATGGGTTTTGTCATAGAGATTAGAGCTCCTAACAATCAAAAATATAGATTTCAACACACCTAAAATAACAACCAAACATCAAACCAATTAGAGTAGACCAGATAGATAATGAAAATGGTAAAATAGTTACTAGATTTGGCATAAGACAATATTACAAAGATTGGACTATAGCACTGGTACCACTACTATTCATTTTTGGTGCTCTTGTCCAAATAACATAAAAACTAGACTTTCTAGAAGCAGGCAAAAAAGTAGGTTCAACTATAGTTTTACACAGCCATACCAGTTTAGAATTAGTAGTTTTCAGTACACTTTTGCTCATATAATATAGATATATGTAATATTATGCACAAAATTATGTATCTCACTTCTAGTTTCAAATATGATAGTTGGTATAATTTCTACATTAGACTCCATGTTTTAAACACCAATGATTGGGGGTAATGTGCATAACACATTTATTTTCTTTTCTTTTTGAGTTTAACATTACCCATGTATTCTTAGTAGTTACATATCTTATTCTATTTATAGGTGGTTGGAATCATTTTGGAGTGGCCTTCATACAATACTAATCTCCATCTTTTAGACTAGGTTTCATATACACCTAGTATACTAGTTTTGAAGTGGCTTTCATACAAGCTTAATCTCCATCTTTTGGAGTGGCCAAGAGTGGCATAGTTTCCAGCATACATTTGGCTATCCATGCCAACATTTTTAGATTATAGATCATTTATGGGCTTTAGGTGCCATATAATTTAATACACATTTCATACTGGTATCATTTTATAGTTTCATTTCATGGGGCAATGATGGAGCCAAAGGACTAGCTAGCCTTTGTATTCTTAAGCCAGCTATCCAAAGGGATTGGACATATTCCAAGCATCGATTAACACATGCATGACCACCTAAATTCACTTAGTGGTAACTAATAGATCCAAAGAGCTAGCCTTTGCATTCTTGAGAAATTTTTGAGGAATTGATCACTTAGCTCCATTCATAATATTACTCTTGGTACAACATCATCCATCATTACTCAACATTATTCAGTATCACATAGCATCACAATAGGTTTTATATTCATGTACATACCCAGTGAGGTGTATTCATTCCTTTATCTTCCTCTTTCTCCTTATATAACTTTGTATGTTCTTATTTTAGATATAGTGTATCTATTAAGAATTGATTTACTCTTTTTTTCCTCTTATAGATTCACACTTCACAACATACTCTATCTACACATACCCAACATCACACAACTTCATGAACTTCACCTTTATAGGTAAGTTTAGGTATACTTTCTATTTTTCTTTTATCCTAGCATATTAGTTTGATGCATCACTATAATAAAGGGGAGGCAAATTTAGTCATATAAAATACAAAAATTGGTAACTTAAGTGTGACTTGTGACACCCAACCCTTAGGTCCCTCTTGCTTGCTCCCATGACCCTCATAGGTATTTTTTCACTAATTCCCAATCATTTGTACCCTTCCAAACTTAATCCTAACTCATCTAAACTTATTTTTACATGAATAATCCATCCCCCCAAGTCCTAGTAGATTAGGAAAATAGCACCACACTTGGACTATAGTGCCAGTTCCACTCCTGTCCACTTTCAACACTCTTGTCCAAATGCATTTTTGGCCCCAACAGTCAATATTTTCTAGTTCTCCATCCTTTTCATTGTGAGCCTAATGTGACTACATTCAACCCATGACCAATAGATCCTTATAAAATCTCATTCAAATATAATTTAAAAGGGGTTGGTAAATATCACTAAGTAAGAATATAAGAAAGACTACTCAAGCAATCTTCCCTATTCTCTGCATACAGCCAACTAATACACTCACAAGCTTATCCAAATACTTAAACCAGTCTCTATCCACCTAAAAAACATCCAATTTAGCATTTTTTATCTTCATACACACTATTACATAAAACACATCAAGTGGGAGAACTACATATGGCTTGATCCCTCTTTGTAGTATTGGTATGTAGGCAGTGTGCCCATATAAGGGGTGTGGATACATGTTTAGTGAATCTTACACACACTAACCCCCCTCTTTCTTTAAATTGGTCAAATCACAATGGATTATAGGGTTTGAAGAGAAAATATTCTCTATAAAGAGCTCCACATACTTTTTGTTACTAAAACTTTATAAATAGGGTCACATAATTATAATGAACAAAAATCAAAAATCTCAGATCTCCTGGATAATAGTGGAAGAGGTGGATTACAAATTCGGTGCCAATTATATCCAATTTTGGTGCTCCTATATAATCAAGAAATGAAGTTTAGATCTTGGTTTGTGATAGTGTCCTAGTCTACCACAGTGAATCTCAGACCATATTTCAGTCGAATTAGTCAATTTTTAGCTATATCTTATTTTCCCCCTTTTATTACTATTTTTAGAAAAAATGAACTTAAAATCTAATTTACATAAATTATTATCTTAATTATTGCATACTTATTCATTTATTCTACTACTTAAACCGTTTAACTAAATTAAGAATAATACACTAATTTTAAAAAAAATGTTAAATCACCTAGTAACTCAAAGACCTCTTGGAAAAGGATTTTGTGTGTTTATCTAAATTATGGATATGTGAGGGCATAAAAATTCTAGTTCAGAACACTTACTATATATTGTATTTATATATATATATATATATATATATATATATATATATATATATATATATATATATATATATATATAATTTCCATTTATATATTGTATCTAAATGTAGATTTTTATAATTTAGGGAATTTTATTCCAATAAAATAGCAACAAACTTGTTCCAAAAAATTACACTTGATGGGTCTCCTACCATGGATTTTAGATCACATCTAGGGGATCATCAGAATTTTAAAAATTTCAATAATTTGCTAAAATACCATAGTACAATGAAAATTATAGAAGTTCAAATATGGAAATAGAAGTAAAATTATCATCAAGGAACTTTGGAACCGATGGTAATGATTTAGAAATAATAGGCTATTACATAATCAGTGGAGTTTCATCCACATTTTTTAAGATGTAACTTTATAAATTATTAGGAGAAATAAGTGGACATGGTGGTATAATATTAGGCACATACATTGGAATATATGGCCTTTTAAACATATATGTCCACTTTAAATTTTTATCATATTTCTAAACCTAAAATTCTTCTTGGTAGCTTCTAATGTTTTTAGCACCATTTCAAAAAAAAAGAAATTTCTCTATTGCATTCACCAAGACAAAATTTGATCACCCATAAATAAGCTCCTTATCCAACAAATATAAATGCCCCCTGATCGAAACCAAGGGAGTTGTAATTTTGATGTAGAGATTGTGCTAGCTATTTAAAAATAATATGCTCTTGCATAATAAGTAGAGTTTCATCCACATTTTTGGAAGATGTAATATTAGGAAATTATCTAATAGAGATTTGACTCAATTTTTAGCCCCATTGGCCCCCCAGGAATACCTTTGAGATAATTTATTTTACCAATTAAAATATATGTGAGGGTGAGTCACCCTTATTGAACTTACAAACTAATATTTGGAGATGAATTCAACCCCAAAAATGGTAATTAAAATAGATGAAAAAATAATACCTAGTAACTCAAAGACCTATTTAAAAAATAAATTGTGTGCTTATGTAAATTATGATTATGTGAGGGCATAAATAGTCTACCTTAGAACACTTACTATATGTAGCATTTATATATAAAAACTTTTCATTTAAATATTGTATCTAAATGTAGATTTGTATAATTTAGGTAATTTCAATTGAATAAAATAGTAACAAACTCGTTTCAATAAATTAAACTTGATGGGTCTCGTACCATGGGTTTTGGATCACATCTAGGTGATCATCAAAATTAGAAAATGTTCAATAATTCACTACAAGACCATAGTACAATGAAAATTATAGAAGTTCAAATATGAAAATAGTAGTAAAATTATCATCATGGAAATTTGTGACCGATGGTAATGATTTAGAAATAATAGACTCTTACATAATAAGTGGAGTTTCATCCACATTTTTTGAAGATGTAACACTATTAATTATTATGAGAAACATGTGGACTTGGTGGTATAATAGTAGGCATACAAATTGAAATAGATGGTGTCTTTTGAACTTATATGTCCACTTCAAATTTTTATCATATTTATAAACCCAAAATTTTTCTTGGTCGCTTCTAATTTTTTAGCACCATTGTAACAAAAGCAATTTATCCATTGCAATCACCTAGACAAAACATGATCACCCACAAATGAGCTCCTTATCCAATGGATATATATACCCCCTGATCAAAACTAAAGGAGTAAAAATTTTGACATAGAGATTGTGTTAATGATTTACAAATAATATTTTCTTGCATAATAAGTGGAGTTTCATCCACATTTTTTGAAGATGTAAAATAAGAAAATTGTCTAATAGGGATTTGAATCCTTATTTTTTAGCCCCATCACCCCCCCCCCCTCCCATCCCAACAAAGAAGATATTTAAGATAATTGAATTTACCAATTCAAATATCTTGGAGGGTGAGTCACCGTTATTGAACTTACAAACTAATATTTGGAGACGAATTTGACCCCAAAATGGTAATTAAAATAAGTGATACAAAATCATACCTAATAAGTCAAAAACCTCTTGGAAAAGGGTTTTGTATGCTTTTCTAAATTATGATTATGTGAGGATATAATTAGTCTACCTTAGAATACTTACTATATATAGTATTTCTATATATATAGACTTAACATTTATAGATTGTATCTAAATGTAGATTTATTTAATTTAGGGAATTTCATTCTAATAAAATAGAAATAGACTCATCACAACAAATTACACTTGATGGGTCCCCTACCATGGGTTTTGGTTCACATCTAGGGGATCATCAGAATTAGAAAATGTTCAATAATCCATTACAAGAACATAGTACAATGAAAATTATAGAATTTTAAATATGGAAATAGAAGTAAAATTATCAACATGGAACTTTGGAACCAATGGTAATGATTTAGAAATAATAGGCTCTTTCATAATAAGTGGAGTTTCATCCACATTTCTTGAATTTGTAACATTAGTAATTATTAAGAGAAATAAGTGGACCTAGTGGTATAATAGTAGGCATACACATTGGAATAAATGATGTCTTTCAAACATATATGTCTACTTCAAATTTTTATCATATTTTATAACCTAAAATTTTTCATGGTTACTTCTATTATTTTTATCACCATTTAAACAAAAAAAAATTCATGGTAATCATTAAGATAAAACCTGATCACCCATAACTGAGCTCCTTATCTAGCTAATATAGATGCCCCCTAATCAAAATTGGAGTTACAATTTTGATATAGAGTTTGTGATAATGATTTAGAAATAATAGGCTCTTGAATACTAAGTGGATTTTAATCCATATTTTTTGAGGATGTAACATAAGAAAATTGTTTCTTATGGATTTGACTCCTTAATTTTTAACCCCCCAAGAATACCTTTGAGATAATTTAATTTACCAATTCAAATACTTGTGAGGGAGAGTCACCTTTCTTGAACTTAAAAAATAAAATTTTGAGATGAATTTGACCCCAAAATTACAATTGAAATAAGTGACAAAAGCATACCTAGTAACTCAAAGACCTCTTAGGAACAGATTTTGTGTGCTTATCTAAATTATGGTTATGTGAGGGTATAAGTAATCTACCTCAGAACACTTACTATATATAGTATTTCTTTATATAGAATTTACATTTATAGATTGTATCTACATGTAGATTTGTGTAATTTAGGGAATTTCATTATAATAAAATAAAAATAAACTCATTGCAACAAAATACACTTGATGGGTCTCCTACCATGGGTTTTGGATCACATCCAGGGGATCATCAAAATTATAAAATGTTCAGTAATTCACTACAAGACCATAGTACAATAAAAATTATACAAGTTCAAATATGGAAATAGAAGTAAAATTATCATCATGGAGCTTTGGAACCGATGGTAATAATTTATAAATAATTATTAGGCTCTTGTAGAATAAGTGGAGTTTGATCCATATTTTTTGAAGATGCAACATTATTAATTATTAAGAGAAATAAGTTGTGGTGGTATAATAGTAGGCATACACATTGGAATAGATGGTGTCTTTTGAACATATATGTCTTATTCAAATTTTTATCATATTTCTAAACCTAAAATTCTTCTTGGTCGCTTTTAAAAATTTTAGCACTATTATAACAAAAGCAATTTATCTATAGCAACATCAAGACAAACCCTGATCACCCACAACTATGCTCCTTATCAAGTAAATACATATGCCCCTTGATCAGAGCCAAGGGAGTTATAATTTTAATGTAGTGATTATGCTAAGAGGCTATCTCTTTATATGAAGAAAGCAACCCATCGTAGACTAAATCATTACATGGTGATTTAGATCCTGATAGTTTTACACCCACAATTATTTTAGATGAACTTATTTTGACATTATCATTTGTTTGGACTAACTAGTAGGTTTAACTATCTATATACACTCTTTTGCTTCATATAAACCTTTTTACCCCCCAACACACACAAATCATATTAGTTATTAAATAATTATAATTGACATATAATATATATCATAATATTTTTATATATTAAACTAATTAATTATATATTAATATTATACATAAATTATATATTTTTTAAAATATATTTTAATATTAATCAATATTATTATATCATATAATATATGTGTTAATATAGGTTACAAATCAATATTATACATTATATATTTCAGTATAATATATTACTCTACATCTATATATTATTAATAATACATAAATAGTATTATATTTTTAATCAATTAAATGATTTTTTATGCCTTTAACATCGTTTATAATTCCATGTAACATGAAAATGGGTTTATTTTATACTTCGTTTAACATTACAGGGTGAAAAATGCGATCATCGATATGAATTTAAAACTCTGTGGTGCTTCACCATGTATAAAACAAATGAGGTAGATTATGTCAAAGATCAAATATATCAACCATTAATAATATTTGGTAGTAAATGAGCATTAAATTAAAATTTGTAATTATGTATTAGTAAGGTTAAATCACATATCATGAAACATAAAATTTGATGTTACAGATGACACTTGGAATGGGACATGGGGTCGTAAAGCATATGGACAATTGATTAATTTCAAGTAATGCGAATGATTAATTTTATAGGTGCCTTAATTAATGAATCACAAGCATTAAATTTGATGTTGTATACAACACTTGGTATGAGACAATTGGTATTAAAGTAGATGGATAATCAATTAATTTTAAGTAAATATGAATGATCAATTTTGTAGCCCTTTAAACTTGGCTATAAAAAGTCTATAAATTGTTAAATAACATATAAATTATAAAAAATAATTGAGTATGTTCTAATTTACAAAATGACCATCAAATTATAGTTATTTTTAGTCATATAAAATTTAGAAAATGGTAAATTGAGCATGGTTAAAGACACCCAACCCTTAGATTCCTCTTATGTACTCTCATGACCCTCATAGGCATATTTTACTGATTTCTAGTCATTTATAGCCTTCTAAATTTGATCATAGCTGATCCAAACCCATTTTTCCATGACTAATGCATCCCACTAGGTCCCATCTATTTAGGACAATAGTGCCACACTAAGACTATAACATCAATGCTACTCTTGTTTGCTTTCAATGTTCTTGTCCAAGTGCAATTTTGGTTCCAACAGTCAGTTCCTTCCTATTCCCCATCATTTTCTTTGTTGGCCTAATTTGAGCACATTAAATCCATGAACAATATATCTCTATAAAATCCCATTCAAAAATCATTTGGAAAGGGGTTGGCAAATGTCACTAAGCAAACAAGAGTACAAGCAAGATTATTCAAGCAATCTTCCCTATTCTCTACATATAACTAGCCAATATACTTACAAACTTATTCAAATCCTTACAATAGTCCCTATCCATCTCAAGTACATCCAATTTATAATTTTTCATATTTATACACTCAATTACACAAATCATATCAAGTGAGAGAACTACATATGGCTTGATCCCTCATCAGAGTATTGGTATGTAGGCAACATACCCACACAAGGGGTGTGGATACATGTTCAGTGAATCTTAAACACACTAAATCCTCCCCCCTCTTTCTTAAAATTAGTTAAAAAATAATGGAGTATATGTTTTTAAGAGAGAATCTATTTTATAAGGAGCTCTATAGACTTTCAACTTCTAAAACTTCATAAACAAGGTCACACAGACCTGACAAATAAAATCCAAAAAGCTCAGATCCTCAAGACAATGGTAAAGGTGGAATATAGCACTAGTTCCACTCAAGTATAATTTTTATGCTCATGTTCAATCATAAAACAAATGTTAGATATTATTTTGAGACCATTTCTCAATCTTACATGGTGAATATCAGACCCTATCTCTGTCAGATTAGTGAGTTTCCAACTAAGTCTTATTTTCTCCATCTTATTAATATTTTTAGAAAGGTCAAAATTATAATATAATTTACACAAATTAGTAGCTTAATTATTATATATTTATTTACTATTTTTACAACTCAGACCCCTTAACTAAATTAGGAATAATACACAAATATTTCTAAAATTGTTAAATCATTTGGTGAACTCGACTTACTTTGTTTATGCATAAAAACCCTAAAAAACCTAGGGTAAATTTTATACTAATTTTGTTATCTATTTTTTTAATTTTTTAACTACATAATGAAATAATAAATTAGCACATTTAATTTTAAAATTTCTTAGTAATTTTATAACAAAAAATCTTTCAAACCCTAGTTATCCATAGTAGGTCCCAGTATTTTTCCAATAAATTTCTAATAACTTTTTGAATTTTTACTATCATATTAAAATAAAAAACTAACTTCAAAATTCAATATCAATTCTCAAAAATATTTAGTTTTCCAAACCCTATTTTCATATACTAGATCCCATTAAATCACAAATTTCCCTATAAATTTATAATTTTTTACTTTCATTTCTAACTCAAATTCACTTTCAATTTCAAATTTTCATAGTAAATCTCAAAATAATTATTTTTCAAAACCCTAGTTGCATCTAATAGGTCTTATTCCTTTTTGAGATATCACCTTACATCCTAAAAAACATATTTCAAACAAATGGATCTCACTTATTGATAAATGTTTCTTACATTTCTTGCAAAAAATGAGACCATAATTGGTTTTATCATGTACATGAATGATGAAGTTTAACATATGTTAGTACAAAGATTCATTCTTTTCATTTCATGTTTAATTTTCATAATATGGGATGATACTAAGAGATTTATTGTTAAAAATGTTAAGATACCTCTTACCTCACCTCCTTTAGAGCCTCTATTACGTGTTGAGTTATGTTGCATGGTCCACTTTACTTTTTATTAGGCCACTACCTATCACCAAAGAGCCTAGTTCACACCCTTTGTTCCTCTTCCACCTTGACCTATCAATTATATTTGTTCTCCTCTCATAGCTACTACTAGTCCTATACAAATAGTAGATAATGCAGTTAGAGCTATTAATCAATGTGATACCATGCCTCCTCCACCTAGTCAAGAGCCCTATTACCCTCTTATTACTTCTCTTCCTAGGCCCAACCCACCCACATAGGTAGATTTCAACAAGGCTTATGATATTTTTGATCAGTTGAGAAACACTCTAACTAATATTTCCATGTTAGAGCTACTTCAAAAATTTAATGTGTTCAAGGACATTCTTTATTAGACACTCACTTAGAACAATATGCCCATTGATTCAGAGCCTTCTTATTTTGCATTAGTGGTCAACACATTAAAAACTATAGAAGATGTTATTTCTTTTGATCATGAGGACATGCCTTATCAGATAGTTATTAATCAACATTTAACATTGTCCATGCAAGCTCAAGTCAAAACCAATGCATTTAAGAGAGTTCTGGTTCATTGTGGTTCAAGACTTAATATATGTAATATTACATTTTTACAAACCATGGACATAGGCATGTCATCCATACAAAAATCATACAAGAAAATTTGAGAATTTGATGATATACCATGATAAACATTGGGCACCATTGCTTTGGATATCATGGTAGGACCCAAAACCCTCTCTACATAGTTCTAGGTCATGCCAGATCCTCTTCATTAAAATATTTTACTTGAATGGTCCTAGATACATGCCATGGGGGTAGTTATTTCTAATATTTATTGATGTGTTAAGTTTCTTCATGAAGGATACCTATACACATGTCCAGTAGATAACTAGCCATTCAGATATTGTCAAACTATAGTCATCTTCAACTATTTCACTAGATGGGACACCTCATATCATAGTTCAACCAACACCTCATTACATTTATCTTGATCAAATACATACATATGAGGTTAGAGAGACTAGCACTTCTCATACTCCACTTATAGTTTTGGCCTCAACTCTAGATATTCATCCAATCACATCAACTTTAGTCTTTCTAGCTACTCCATCAATCATGATTCATATACCTATTATAGTTATACATTCATCAACAATATTTCCAATTGTACTAGTTGATTATATATATATAATTACTCCATCAGTTACACACACTCTCACAACACCATTGTCTTCTGCTAATATAGTTGATGAGACTCCCATATCATAGTTACCCCTTATCATAAATTTTGAGTTACCATATGTACATGATGTTGATACAAATTTCTAGGCTTCTTCACATGATGATATGACACCCACACTCATAGATGACTATTTGTGTGAGTTGAGATTTACACCAGTTGGCTTAGGAGAGTACCAAGATGACTCTAGATATCTCATTAAACATCCCACATCACTCTTATCATCTTGCACTATAATCTCAAGTAATACTCCACATTCATAGCCAAGATAAATCACTTGGTACATATAATTCACATAGTTACCTCAATGGATATAGAGCCACTCATTTAGATTCAGGAAAGAAACACACACCATCAACCATAGATTATGTTATAGATGTTACTTGATCATATATTAATCACATTACCTATAATATGACACAGATTTATTAGTAGATTATCACAGTAGGATGGTCGCCCATTTTGTCTTTTTCATAGGATCACAGGCCATGATACAAAATCATATATAGATTTATAGTAGATATTGGATAAACTATAGGTTCAAGGTATTATTTAGATTACAACACCACTAACACTAGCTTCTCTACTTCCATTGTAACAATCTACTACCAGAGTAAAATGTCACAGAAGGGAATCAACATCTCCACCACCATAGCAACCTTCAATTCACCTTCGATAGGACGACACCATGTATATAGATTCTATAGCATATGATGATAATTATGATGATGATCTTGATTTATTTGATGATGTTCATGATCCCTTCCTCCATCTCCATCCCTAATGAGATCCATCCTAAGACCCTTTACACCCTCCAGCCTAGTCTTTTATGTCATCATGTACATATTGCTTTATTCATATACTTTTATATAGCCTTTTTTATAATATTTGTATATAACTTCTCTTAAAATTCTTGTACTATTCTTCATATGGTTGATTTTACAGAGTTCATAATATTTCAAAATACAAAAACAATACATTATATCAAAAATCCAAAAACATTTAAATATTCAAAAACATCAAAAAACATTTTGATTGTATGTATTATCCATGCTTTACATTTTGACTATCATGCTCAACTTACATTTGTTGTTCTATGATATTGTTTATCGATTTATCTACATTACCATACTTCACTTGATATTCATTGAGTGTGTATAGTGACATCTATCTCTTTGATTACTTCACTCTACCTATTAAGGGGGCATCCTGCTTCTACATTTGAGTTACACATCGATATACATACCCACTAGGGGCATCTTATACATAACTACACCATCAAAATTATATCATTCCTACACCACACATTATAGTTATCATGTTGATGTGCATTACTTATATTACCTTACATAGATTACTCTATAGACAGTCACTAGTATATAGAACTTGTGTATTTCTTAGCACATACCTAGTCTTGTACTAACATGTCTTGCATATTTTCCCTCTTGTTTTGATTATTTAGATTTGATTATATTTATATTTATTACATGCTTCCCTTTCTTGCTTTGCATAACTAGATATGATTGTATTTATTAGTTCTTGATTGTCTCCTATATGTACCTTAGGACATTTTCCAATGTTTTTTACTTCTATGTCTTGTGTGTTACCAATGTCCTTTTCCTGTACTCTTCTATTTGATTGTGGATTTCACGCTAACCTTTATTATTTCAATTGTATGTGTATGTGACATTTGAACATGCCTTATATGCTTGCTTTTCATTTTGAGTGACATGTGTCCATGTCCTTTGTTTACTTGGCCCTTTGGCCACCTTTGTATGCTTCTTGCCTAGTGTGCTTATTTTTTTTCTTCTCATTGTTTGCAATGCCATGATCCACACCATGCATTATTCTTGATTTCTAGGATGCCATGATGGGCATCATGCTCCATCCCTCCATACCAATTAAAAACTAACAACTAACAACTAACTAGACTTCTTATTCTAGTTGAGTACTTTGCACATACTATTACATTATTACATCTATCTAGGCATACCCACATTGATCTAACAATATATCATTATAATCCATGCTATATCTTGAGATATCTTGTTGATTATCATTTTTATATCATTTATATTTGTAGCATAACACACTTGAAGAGATATTTATTTTGAAAGAAATCACTGTAAGGTCTTCATTCCTACCCTTATAATAGGTGGCAACAAATAGGAGTTTTTTCATAGAGATCAAATCTCCTAACATTTAAAATAACATTCAGAATAATTAGAATAGTAATCAAACATCAAACCAATGAAAATAGACCAAGAAAATAGTGAAAATACCAAAATAGTTACTAGATTTGGCATAAGACAACACCACCAAGATTATACTATAGTGTCGGTGCCACTACTATCCATTTTTGGTACTCTTGTTGAAATAGCAAAAAAAACTAGACTTTCTAGAAGCATGCAAAAAAGTAGGTTCAACTATAGTTTTGCATAACCAGACCAATTTAGAATCAGCATTTCTTAGTACAATTTTGCTTAGAAAATCTAGATATAAGGGAATTATGCATGGCATGATGGATCTCAATTCTAGTTTTAGATATGATACTTGGTATAATTTCTAGATAAGAATCCATGTTTTAGACACTAGTGATTAGAGGCAATGTGTGTGGCACATTTGATTTCTTTTCATTCCAAGCTCAACATTACCTAGACATTCTTAGTAATTTTAGGCCTTAACCTGGCATCATTTTAGATTGGATTTCATACAAGTCAAACTTTAGAGTGGTTTTCATACAATCCTAGTGCACCAGTTTCAGAGTGGCTTTCATACAAGCCTAATCTCTATCTTTTAGAGTGGCCAATAGTGGCCTAGTTTCCATCATACATTCAGATATCAATGCCAACATTATTAGATCATAGAGAATTCATGGGCTTAAATATCTATCTCATATGACACAAATTTCATATTGGTATTAGTTCATAGCTTCACTTCACAGGGAAATGATAGAGCTAAAGTTCTAGTTAGCCTTTGTATTATTGAGCCACCTATTCAAAGGAAATGGAAACATAGTCTAAATATTGATCAACACATGTATGACCACCTAGCTTCACTTAGTGGGTGATAATAGAGCCAAAGGGCTAGCCTTTACATTCTTGAGCCACTTTTAAGAAATTGAGCACTCAACTCTATTTGCAATAATACTCTTGGTACAACACACATTTAGTATCACTCAACATCACAATAGGTTTTATATTGGTCTACATACCCAATTAGGTGTATTTGTTCCTTTCTCTTGCTCTATCTTTTACCCAACTTTGTATGTTATTATTTTAGATATATGATATCTAGTAAGAACTGAACTACTCTTTATTTTTCTTGTACATTCATACTTTACAGAATGCTCTCTCTATGCACACCCAACATAACACAACTTTTGATCTTCACCCTCATAGGTAATTTTAGGTACGCCTTCTATTTTTATTTTATCCTATTATTTTTCTTATTTGTATCACTAAAATAAAGGGGGGGGGATGTAGTCATATAAAATTTAAAAATTAGTAACTTGAGCATGGCTTCTAATACCAACCCTTACGTCCCTATTTTTTGCTCTCATGACCCTCATAGGCATATTTTCACTGATTCCCAATCATCTTTAGCCTTCTATAATTGGTCCTAACTTAGAAAGACCCCTATTTCCATGACTAATCCATCCCCCAGGTCCCATCTACTCAGGACTAAGATTATAACATCAATACCACTCCTGTCTACTTTTGGCACTCTTGTCCAAGTGTAATCTTGGCCCCCAAAATCAATTTATTTTGGTTCCCCATCCTTTTATTTGTTGTCTTCACATGAGCATATTCAACCCATGAAAATATATCCCTATAAAATCCCATTTAAAGATCATTTGGAAAGGGATTGGCAAATATCACTAAGCAAGCAAGACTAATCAAGCAATCTTCTCTATTCTCTCTATATAGCTAGCCATTATACTTACAAACTTATTCAAATCCTTACACCATTCCCTATCTATCTCAAGTACATCTAGTTTAACATTTTACATACATAAACTTAATTGTATAAATCACATCAAGTGGGAGAACTACATATGGCTTGATCTCTCTTCAAAGTATTGGTATGTAGGCAGTATGCCCACACAAGGAGTGTGGATACACATTCATTGAATCTTATACACACTAACCCTCCCCTCTTTATCAAAATTGGTCAAAACATAATGGATTATAAGGTTTTAAGAGAGAATCTACTCTATAAGGAGCTTTATAGACTTTCAATTGCCAAAACTTCACAGATAAGGTCACACATACCTGGTGAATAAAACCCAAAAAGCTTATATCCTCAGAACAAAAATGGTAGAGGTGGACTAAAACACTAGTTCTACTCCTATCTACTTTTGGTGCTCCTATCTAATCATAAAACAAAGGTCAAATTTTAGTTTGTGATAGTGCCTCAGTCCTACATAGTGAATATCAGACCCTATCTTTGTTGAATCGGCCAATTTCCATCTAATTCTTGTTTTCTCTATCTTATTACTATTTTTAGAAAGTTCAAAATTTCAATCTAATTTACCCAAATTAGTATCTTAATTATTGCATATGCATTTACTAGTTTTAATAATTAGCCCCATTAACTAAATTAGGAATAATACACTAATATTCTCAAAACATTTAAATCATTAACCATCAAGTCTTTTGAGCTGCAATTTAAATTAGCGATACGTAATTATTATCTAGAATAGATTCAAATTAAGCTAAAACACCAATGAATATTTATCATAATCATTTTAATTTTCCACTCAAATCCTTTAGTTTATTTCTCCAATTTATTAAGACCAAAATGATTGCTTACTAACTTTAATTTTGAAGTTTGATTGTGAGATGTGTTTCTTGGTGTTTCTAGCTATAGGTGTCATAAAGTGAGCTGGAGATTTATTAGTGATCTTTTGTAATACATAGTTACTAAGATGCATGTATTCATGCACCATGGCAAAATAGTAGATATTATGCAAAATATGAAGTATCTATGATAAGAATAATGAATTATGATCAAGAAGTAATCTAAGCAATAACCTAAGATGGATATTTACAATGAGAATTAGGCTAAAGTGATTTGGTTAGACGAGAAGAGAAAATAAGAGTAGGGTAGAAAGAAATGTTGTTTATCTTCATTCTAAACATCATAACAAAGTTTAGATTTCATCCAGACATGCACATAACCAATGTGTAACATGAAGTGTCATAAGATCAAATCCTATTACACATCAGACAAGCTTTTAAGGAAGGTGGAAATAATGTAAATAAGAACTTGATCCAATTTAAATATTTACCTTGTAGGCAAACAACATTAGCCCAAATGTAAGAAGAGTAAGAAAATGAAATGAACCTAAGGACTTTTAGTCAAACTAGTAATGGCACAAGTTAACAACTCTATAATTAAAGTTGCATACCAAGAATTCATAGGAACTATTCAAATCTATAAATTAGAATAAACAAGTGAGAGAGAATCCATAATAATAATGAACACAAGTAAATCCAAACAATCTTTGTAGAATTCCTTACTTATATTAATTGCTCCAAGTTTACAAAGTAATTTTGGATCCAAAAAGTCCCCTCTCTTTATAATTTATGATGCTTCTTTTATAAGATGAAAGGAAGCATGTCAATCAGTCCTAACTAATTAAAAAAGTACATGTGTAGGGATAGTTGTCCTTTCCACAAATGTTCTAAAAATACAATATACTTTTCCAATGGACTAATCTATAGGTAGTATGTTTTACAAACAATAGATGCTTTTAAAAACTATTAGACTTTTAAAATACATAATGATGCAGGAGAATCAACTCATCCATGAATTTTTTTTATATAAGGTTTAATTTTGATCAAATTAGTCCTCTTGTGAAGGATAATAAGTAAAATTTAAGGGTAGGACCTATATAATGAATTTAAAAGTTTAATACTATGTTGTAAAAGTCTCTAGTTACCTATGAAAATGTGACAAGAACCTCATGATTTGTCTAGAATACTATGTTGAAGATAAACTAGGTATATTTTAAGTTAAGGAGACTTTGTCTTCTTATTTACCAACAATCTTATATTTGTACATTGGTTAAGGGAAGATAGGGTCCGAGTATATCAGGAAGAGACTAATGAAAACATCTACATGTATATACAATTGAGAGATTCTATCAACGAGGTAGATAAGTAGGTATAGGAGTTTAGAAGAAGTGTGATCCAAGAAACATTTTAGGTGATAATTTAGGTGATGGTTCTACCCCAATTGATGGAAAAACTTTCATGAGCCATAACTTTTCCACCATATCTTTATTTGACTCCTCGTTTAAACCGTTGGAAAGATAAGAATAAGAATAACATGATGAGATGACATTGATCTATCCTTGATGGTTCTTAACCCTTTAAATCTCAATATAAGTGTCCTAAATTTCAATTCTAATAGTGCAATTTAAAAATAGCAAGTTTCTAAAAATAGCAATTTTTTAAATTTTGTAATGTTATAAATTGTGAAAGTTAAAAAACTTCATCTGCTTCAATATTTGTGACCATCCACATCCTCATCATACCTTCAAAGTATGTATAAAAATATATGTAGCCCAAAAAGGCAATCAAACATCTCTTCTTAGAGATAGGCATATGTTTGGATCTACAAATTTGATCAATAAAACATCTCTTCTTAGAGATAGTATTATTAAAATTGTGTTATTCTTGTTTCTTGAATAATATTTCAACCAAATATCTTTATTTTTAGATCAGTGGTATCAGAGTGGTTTGTCTTTATAGTGTATGGTCCCGAGGATGAGGTTAGATTATAGGAAGCTTGGGTGAAAAATAATAGAAGAAACAAACTATCCACCTATTAACTCTAATTGAACTCAAATGGAAAACAACATTGAGACATTTGATCCTTTCAAATAAATGGTGAATGAAGCCCTACAACAGTGATAAGCTTAGATGCTAAAATAATTTTCCCAAATTCTCCAACAAATCTTGATGGGAAATTATGGCTCCTCATCTACAACCCCACATCTTTTCAGTACCCCAATGCCCTTCATGGTTTAGGTGAATTTTGATATCCCTAAATTTGAAGGAAAAATCAATGTTGATGCATTAGAAAAATGTTTGGATCAATTGTCATCTTATTTTTATATAAATAAATTCACTGATAAAGAGAAGATCACTTTTGCTCTTTTGAAAGTATCATTGCCTATAAAAAATTGGTGGGAAGTGTACAAGAAAAGATTTAGTATGGATGATATTGGCCTTGAGGTGGAACTTACCTGAGATGATTTTATATAAGTTGCAAAATAATAATAATAATAATACCCCATTAGAGCATATGATGATCTGTATATAGAGTGACAACAACTTTAAAAAGTTAAGGAATAGTCTGTTTGAGATTACACTAACATTTTTCATTCTCTATCTATGAGATTGGGCATACAATAAATTGAGAAACATAAGGTTATTAAATATCATGGTGGACTACAATGGTATATATGGGGGGAAATAGAACTCTTCAATTTGGAAACCCTCAGTGAGGTGTACAAGTTCATGGTGAAGATTAAGCAGAAGCATGGAAGAATGAATACGAAGAGTCAGCCTTCAAAATAAAAAGTGACAAAGAAGGTCAAAAATGAGGCCAAAATTAGAATAAAAAGGAAGGGAAGACTAGGAAATGGGGTGATTACCACAAATCTAGAACTCATTCCAAATAAGAATGTCAAGCCATCAAGTCCCTAGTTTCTGAGTCACAATCCTAAACATCGACTACTCTGCCTTATACACACCATGAAGTCAAAGAGGATGAAGAAGAGATTGTAGATGTTAAGCCTGATGTGATAATTGCTTTATCATAGACCCACAAAGAGAGGTTAGATGATAATGAAAGGTTGTTTCACTCTAAGTTATGGGTGAAAGGTAAGCCTCTGTATTTCATTCTAGATAGTGGGAATCAAAATAATTATATCTATACAATGTTGTGAAAAGCCTAAATATATCCATGAAGCATAACTTAAAACCATATAGTATTGGATCATTGAGTTCAAGGAGAAGCCTCTATGTCACCTACCAATGTCTTCTCTCATATGTAATAAAACCTTTCCAAGATGAGGTCTTGTGTGATGTGGTCAATCTAGATGTTTGCAATGTATGCCTTAGTCAAGCATTCATGTATGATCAACATGGAATAGATAAATCAAGAACTCAAAGTATCACCCTCAATCTTGTAACATAGTGTTATAGGGTACCAAAGGTACCACCTTCTATATCTATCTCCCTGATTAGTGCCAAGAAATTCATTTTCATGGTGGTCAAGCCACAAAAATCCAAAAAGGCTAATGTTTCAGCCATGAATAAATAAACAAAACAATAAAATTAAATATATAAAAATCTTAGGAATTTCATGGCCTTCCATCCATAGACTAATGATCAGATAGAAATGGTGAACAATCAAGCCCTACACAAGTCCACAAAGCACAACTCCACAAAACATAGTCCATTCCAAGTATGCATCAAGAATTAAATCAAAACACAACTACCATCTTGATGAAAAATCTTGATGAAATGGGCACCATTACTTATAAAGGAGGGATGAATGATCTGAGCAATTCTTTAGTTGTTAATTTGAGTGATGGTTCTACCCCAATTGGTGGTAGATCTTCTGGGAGCCATAACTATTGTACCATAGCTCCATTTGACTCCCCATTTGAATCATTGGAAAGATAAGAATGATGAGAAAAATATGAGATGGAATCAAGATATGCTCGATGGTTTTTAACCCTTGAAATTTTAATGAAATTATCTTAAATTTTAATTTTAATAATGTAGTCTAAAAATAGTAAGTTTCTAAAAATAGTAATTTTTTGAATTCTCTAATGTTGTAAATCATGGAAGTCAAACCACTTCATCTCCCATAGATTGGTAACCTTCCACATCCTCCCACTACATTCAAATTATGTATAAAAATAGATGTAGTCTAATAAGGCAATTAGACATCTCTTCTCAGAGATAGACATATGTTTGAAACTATAAATTTGATCAATAAAATATCTCTTCTTAGAGATAGTATTATTATAATTATGTTATTATTGTTTCATGAATTATATTTCAAATAAAGATCCTAAGTTTTGGATTAGTGGTATTAGATTGGTTTGTCTTTAGAGTGTATGATCTTGAGGATGAGGTCAGATTACAGGAATCTTGGATGGAAAATAATAGAACCAATAGACTATCCACTTATTCACTCCAAATGACCTAAAATGGAAAAAAATACCAAGACATCCCATCCTTTCAAGGAAATGGTGAATTAATCCCTCCATAAGAAACAAGCATAGATGCTACAACAATTCACCCAAAATTTTCAACAAATCTTGATAGGAAATTATGGCTCCTCATCTGCAACCCCACATCTTTTCAGTGCCCTAACACCCTTCAAGGTTTAGGTAAATTTTGATCTCTATATTTGAAGGCAAATTCAATGTTGATGTGGTATAAAATTGGTTGGATCAGTTTTCATCCTATTTTTCTATAAATAAATTCACCGATAAAAAGAAGATCACTTTTACTCTTTTGAAAGCATCATTGCCTATCAAAAATTAGTGAGAAATGTACAGAAGAGATTTAGTATGGATGATATTGGCCTTGAGGTAGAACCTACTTGGGATGGTTTTATATAATATATAAAAGAAGAATACTACCCCATTGGAGCATATGATGATCTGTATATAGAGTGGCAACAACTTTTCCAAGGTAAGCAACAGTCTATTCAAAATTACACTAACATTTTTCACTCTCTATTTGTGAGATTGGGCATCCAAGAATGTGAAAAACACAAGGTTCTCAAATATTGTGGTGGACTACAATTGTATATATGGGGAGAAATAAAACTCTTCAATTTGGAAACCCTCGATGAGGTGTACAAGTTCATGGTAAAGATTTAGTAGAATCATGGAATAATGAATATGAAGAGTCAGTCTTCAAAATGGGAAAGTGTCAAAGAAGGTCAAATATGAGGCCAAAATTGGAAGCAAAAGAAAGGGAAGATTGGGAAATGGTGTGATTACCACAATTATGGAACTCACTCCAAAGAATAATGTCGAGCTATCAAGTCCCTACTTTTTGAGTCACAATCCTCAACATTTACTACTTTACCTCATACACACCCTATAGTTGAAGAAGATGAAGCAGAGATTGTAGATACTGAGCTTGATGGAATCATTGCTTAATCATAGACCCATAAGGAGAGGCTAGATGATAAGGAAAGGCTATTTCACTCTAAATTATGGGTGAAATGTAAGCCTCTATATTTCATTCTTGATAGTGAGAGTCAAAACAATTTAATCTCTACTAATATTTTAAAAATCCTAAATCTATCCATGAAGCCTCACCCAAAGCCATATAGTATTGGATGGTTGAGTCCAGGGAGAAACCTCCATGTCACCCACCAATGTCTTCTCTCATATGTAATAAAACCTTTCTAAGATGAGGTCTTGTGTGATGTGGTCAATCTAGATGTTTACAATGTACTCCTTAATCAGCCATTCATGTATGATCGACATGGAATCTATGAATCAAGAACTCAAAGGATCACCCTCAATATTGTAACATAGTGTTATAGGGTACCAAAGGTACCACCTTCTACATCTATCTCCCTAATAAGTGCCAAGAAATTCATTCTCATGGTGGTCAAGCCATAAAAATATAAAAAGGTTGATGTTATAGCCCTGAATACATAACTAATACAAAAAAATAAAACAGATGCCAAGCTAAGTAATTTCATGGCCTTCCATCCACAAAATGATGGCCAAATATAAATGATGAATAATTAGGCCTTGCACAGTTCCATAAAGCACAACTCCACAAATTACAATCCATTCTAAGTATGCATCAAGAATCAAATCAAAACACAACTACCACACTTTGATGATAAATATTGATGCAATTGGGACTATTGCTTTTCAAGGAGGAAGGAATGATCTAAGCAACACTTCAAGTGAAAATTTGGACAATAGTTCTACCCCAATTGGTGATAGAACTTTTGGGAGCCATAACTTTTGCACCATAGCATTGTTTGACTCCCCATTTGAACTATTGGAAAGATAAGAATGAGGAGAACATGATGATATGGCATAAAGTTATGATTAATGGTTTTTGACCTTCTAAATCCTAATTTAAGTGTTGTAAATTGCAATTTTAATAGTGTAGTCTAAAAATAGTAATTTCTCAAATTTTGTTATGTTATAAATCATGGAAGTCAAACCACTTCATCTCCCTTGAGATTGGTGACCTTCCACATCCTCTTCCTACATTCAAAGTATGTATAAAAATATATGTAGCCTAAAAATGAAATTAGACATCTCTTCTTAAAGATAGACATATGTTTAGATCTCCAAATTTGATTAATAAAATATCTCTTCTCAGAGATAATATTATTATAATTGTGTTATTCTTTTTCTTTGAATTATCTTTCAACCAAAGCTCCTAAGTTTTGGATCAGTGGTTTCAGAGTGGTCTATCTTTAGAGTGTATGATCTCAAGGATGAGGTCATACTACAGACTATTCACATGTTTGCTCCAAATGACCTCAAATGGTAGACAACACTAAGACATATCATCTTTTCAAGGAAATGGTGAATGAAGCCCTCCAGTAGAAACAAGCATATATGATACAAGAATTTCCCTAAATTATCTAATAAATTGTGATGGAAAATTATGGATCCTCATCTGCAACCCCGCATCTTTTTAGTGCCCCAATACCCTTTAAGGTTCAGGTGAATTTTGATATCCCTAAATTTGAAGGAAAAATAAATGTTGATGCAGTAAAAAATTAGTTGGATCAATTGTCATCCTATTTTTCTATAAATAAATTCACTGATAAAGAGAAGATCACTTTTTATCTTTTGAAATCAGCATTGCCTATCAAAAATTGATGAGAAGTATACAAGAAGAGATTCAATACGGATGATATTGGCCTTGAGGTAGAACCTACTTAGGAAAATTTTATAGAAGTTATAAAGAAAGAATACTACCACATTGAATCATATGATGATCTATATATAGAGTGGAAAAAACTTTACCAAGGTAAGGAATAGTCTGTTCAAGATTACAATGATAATTTTCATTCTCTATCTCAGATATTGGGCATCTAGGAAAGTGAGAAACATAATTTTCTCAAATATCATGGTGGATTATAATGGTATATATGGAGAAAAATGGAACTCTTCAATTTAGAAACCCTCTGTGAGACATACAAGTTCATAGTGAAGATTGAGTAGAAGCATGGAAGAATGAATATGAAGAGTTAGCCTTCAAAATGGAAAAGTGATAAAGAATGTCAAACACGAGGATGATATTGGAAGAAAAAGGAAGGGAAGACTAGGAACTAGTGTGATTACCACAAATCTAGAACTCACTCCAAAGAATAATGTTAAGCCATCAAGTCCCTACTTTCTAAGTCACAATCCTCAACATCTATTTCTCTGCATCATACACACCATATAGTCAAAGAGGATGAAGAAGAGATTGTAGATGCCAAGCCTGATTCCATCATTGCTTCATCATAGACCCATGAGGAGAGGCCAAATGATAAGGAAAGGTTGTTTCACTCTAAGTTATGGGTGAAAGGTAAGCCTCTATATTTCATTCTTGATAGTGGGAGTCAAAATAATTTAATCACTACTAATGTCGTGAAAAGCCTAAATCTATCCATGAAGCCTCACCCAAAGCCATATAGTATTAGATGGTTGAGTCTGGGGAGAAACCTCCATGTCACCCACCAATGTCTTCTATCATATGTAATAAAATCTTTCCAAGATGAGGTCTTGTATGATGTGGTCAATCTAGATGTTTACGATGTACTCCTTGGTTAGCCATTCATCTATGATCAACATGGATTTTATAAATCAAGAACTTGAAATATCACCCTCACTATTGGAACATGATGTTATAGGGTACCAAAGGTACCACCTTCTACATATGTCTCCCTGATTAGAGCCAAGAAATTCATTCTCATGGTGGTCAAGCCATAAAAATCTAAAGGGTCCGATGTTATATCCCTAACTAAACAAACAACACAATAAAAAAATAAAATAGATACCAAGTTAAGGAATTTCATGTCCTTCCATCCATAGACTAATGGTTAGATAGAAATGGTGAACAATCAGGCCCTGCATATCTCCATAAAGCACAGCTCCACAAAGCACAATCCATTCCAAGTATGCGTCAGGAATTAAATCAAAACACAACTACCAAACTTGATGAAAAATATTGATGTAATGAGGACTATTACTTCTCAATGAGGGAGGAATGATCTGAACAATATTTTAGGTGACATTTCATGCGACAGTTCTACCCCAATTGGTGGCAAAGCTTTTGAGAGCCATAAATTTTGCACCATAGCTCCATTTGACTCCCCATTTGAATCATTAGAAATCTAAGAATGAGGATAAAGTGATGAGATGGCATCAAGATATGATCAATAGTTTTTGACCCTTGAAATCCTAATGGAAGTGTCCTGAATTTTAATTTTAATAGTGTAGTCTAAAAATAGTAAGTTTCTAAAAATAGTAATTTCTTGAATTATGTAATGTTTTAAATCATGGAAGTCAAACCACTTCATCTCCCTCAAGATTTGTGACCTTCCACATCCTCCTCCTACCTTCAAAGTATGTATAAAAATAGATGTAGCTTGAAAAGGAAATCAAACATCTCTTCTCAGAGATAGGCATATGTTTGGATCTATAAATTTTATCAATAAAACATCTCTTCTCAGAGATAGCATTGTTACAATTATGTTATTCTTATTTATTGAATTATCTTTCAACCAAAGATCCTGATTTTTAGATCAAAGTGAATAAAGGCCTCTAGGCCTGTATATGTATACAGTTGGATTGTATGTTAATTTTTAAAACCTATCAATAAAGGGAAGGATATTGTGCATTCAAGGACTTCACAAATCTCATGAAAAATGATCAAGTCTGGTATAATGAGGAAGAATGTGATTTGATTCACATGTGAGGTAAGAGACTATAATGAAGATAAGATAAAATTATATATTATGCATTTGATGAAATATTATCAACATTACAAACTTCTTATGGTGAAGAAAAATAATACAATCATTTATAGTCATGCACAGAGGTATGATCTTATGTATGGGTCTATGTTAACAGGTCAAAGGAACATTTGTCTAATTATATTTGATCTTGACATAATTTCATTGAATATGTTACAAAGCTTAATCATATGTATATTGTGGTTGTATGTTGACACAAAAATTCATTCTAATCTTATACATTATGTAGATTGTATTCGTAGGTGGCATATTCTATGGACAATTGAGATATCTAAATCAAGATTGAATTTTTTGAATAGATCTTGGAGCATAACAAATGACTCATTTTGTTTACATAGTTTATGTAGGGAGTCAATACCCAAATAGACCTTATAAATACCAACATGACATTCTATATTAATTGAAGACAAAGCCCACATAGGTATTTATTTTAATATGAATCAAAATATGTGTTATTAAGTACTCATGACTAATACTAATCCATATGAACCTCTGTCTAAGATTTAAGGACAAAATCTTCTATAATTTGAGTGATCTGAAACTTCATTTGAATGTCCAAGAAAATATTTGAGAAGTGTTGAATGTGATTTCATGGTATACACTATCTAAGAGAAAGAAAGAATTTATGTTCTCAATATTTATTTCTTATGTCACAATTCCATTTTGAAACCTAGTTAAAGAAATAAGATTTGAGTTATTAGATTGTGTATGTTGATAATGATGATTGACATTAAAGGTGAGTTAAAATTAAGTAAGATAGGGATAAAGGTTTTATTAGTTAAGAAAACTAGATGAAGGTAAGGATAAGTTGTATATTCAAAATGAGTCTACCTTGAAGACCCATCAAGACAATGTATATGACATAAATGCATGGCTTCAAAGTAAGGACTCAACATATTATAAAACTATGGTTAAAAAAAATTTGATGGATAGGTTTATCTATAAGAGAATGTAAAAGAGGTGACAATATTATCATTAAGTTTAAATATATACAAAAATATCTCAAACAAATAAAGGAAGCCATAGATGAATAATTGTAGGAGGACTGAGAGATCCTAAAAGGAAGATTTTAATGATGAATTAAATTCTAAGTGGACTTTTTGTTTTCATGATTCATTAAGGAAATCTATCAAAAAGGGTAAAGTGAGTTGAAATTCAATATTGTTTTATGAAGCTCATTTATATTTCTAAGACCAATATTTAACAAAGCACATTAATTGGATAAAGTATGAATATTAGATCAGTGGTCTTTTAGAAATAGATCCAAGACTAAGTGAAATCAGTATTGATCCTAATTTGAATGAATACAAATCTTACAAAAATAAGTGGAATGGGAAATTTATGGCTTAATGAATTTCTTTGAAATAATCATTGGTGTTGATTTTGTTATAGTGTGGATGACAACCATTGAATGAAAATTATGTATTTCCATCAGATAATGTTTAGCCACATATGGAATATTCTAACTTTGAGAACCCTTTGATTGATGAAGTGCTCTTTTATAATTGCAGGGTCTTCATTACTTTCTAATGTTTCCTAATACATGCAATATTATATCTCTAAGATACTCAAATATATAGGAGAGGCACCCCATCATTGATGTAAATATCTTTAGAATAATCACTAATGGACTCTAGCTCAACTTATATTTACACAAGTGATAATTCATCTCCCTTCAGGTTAATCATAATGCTCATAGGGTTTGGTTATTGTCCTTGATTTTATAGGGAATTATTTTAGGTTATAAAAATGAATGAATGGTAGTCATGATCTCAAACATAGTGAGCGTAGATCCCTACCTTTACATCACTAGGTCTATAAGGTCTCTGATTTGGCACATTGCACTCATATGGATTTGATGTGTCATTTTCATGATGTCCCCATGACATTCTACTCATCACTATTCAAAATATGACCATTGCTTTTGAATTTGGATCTAAGAAACTATCTTAAAATTAATGTTTGTGTGCCTATCATTTGACATTATCATGAACATCTTTGATGGGAAAGTGACCATAAATTTTAAACTAATTTTTGGAACTCTCTGCTATGTTAAAAATTAGCATCTTCATGACCATGATTTAAGATTTTCATGAACATCTTTGATGGGAATGTGACCATCAATTTTAAACACATCATCTAGGCTCTTTTTGGTCTTAATATTGATGTCCTCATGACCATCACTCAACATTCACATAAATGTCATTGATGGTGATGTGATCATTAATTTTAAACATGTCTATGAATTTTTACATTGAGATTTTCACTTGTCATTCTTAGGTTCATCATATTTCCTATGTGTGCCACATGGTGACTACTTGGTACTTCTATGCTCTGTATACTAGGCTCTCATTCACTGTTTGATCTTTGTAATAGGCTCATGTGATGGTGAAACTTGTCACCACCATGGAGATCCATATAACCTTTGACAATTCAATGTTTCACACATTATTCAATCAACTATGTTAGGCTCACACAGACTATATATCTCATGAACATGCTTAGGATTTAACTCTTTGGTCAGGGTTTGACTTTTCAATATGTGTCATACTCCATTAGATCCATATTGTACAATAAAATTCATACCATTAGATCAAGATCCAAGGGATGTACCAAAATTGGCTATTCAAAAGTGTTTTCTAAGAAAGTGACACTTGTCACCCTCTCACTCATCTTGGGCTCTGTTGAAGTCTTAACTCGGCTTCCACCATTCGATCAATATTTTTTGAGTGAATGTTAATCATTGATCCTACAAACAAGAATGAAATTTAATCTTTAGATCATATATAAATGACTTAAGATAAAATATTTAATCTAAGTTCTAAACATATCAAAGGGGACCCCATGAATTAAAATGGAGCAAAGTATTAAGACTTTGGACTAAGGTTAGAAACCTAAAATAAAAGGACTCCGTGAATAAAAAAGACATATCATAAAGTCTTAGCCTAAGGTTTTTATTATATTAATAAATATGATAAACCTTAGGATAAGACTTTAGGCTAATATTTATAACAAAGGGACCATGCAACTATTTATACCAAATTAATATTTTTAGCTTAAGGTTTGGTTGTGCTGAAAAACATGACCAAGCTGTAGGATAAAAATTAAGCTAATTCCATGGTTCAAGATTAATTTGGTCCATGTTTAAGCCATGTCTAATGTTTAACCTAGGTCACCTTTTAAATTATTTTTTTTGAGCAATGTATATTGCATAATTTTTTTTTTAAATGTAGGACTACAAAATAACTTAGAGCAAGCATGGAAATGATAAGTGTCAAAATCATAGGCTATGAATTAATTCTTAAGAATCTTCCCAGATATCAATGGTATGTAGCTAAGTGTACACATTCTGATTAATGGTACATGGAATAAAGGACATAGTCCATTAGATCAAGATCAAACAGAGCACATTCATTTAGGCAAGGAAGATCTAATGGTATGAGATGAAGGTTACATTTTTAATAAATCTATAATAAATACAATGGTGATAAGTGTCAAAATCATGAGTATCAAAAGATATCCAATGGTGTTTGATCCCTCAGATCAATATCAATGACCCATGTTGATCCATGCAAGTAAATTCAATGGTGTGAGGTGAAGAGGATTTTTTCAAAGGGAAACCATCACTTTTAAATATTAATGAGCTAGATGCCATGTAGATGACATGATGACACTGCATGAGCAAGACATGACATATTTGAATATTTTGGGGAATTGCAAAAGCAAAGGCATAAATGCTTGATTCAAACAAAATGTAAGGCTTGAAACTCATAATTTGGACTTGTTACTACCATTAGAGCTCTTCATAAACCTTCAAAAAATCCCTAGCAAGTACGAGAGCCCTAATTCAATCCTTTGATCATTGTAATCAAGCCAAGGAGAGTTGGATTGTTTTTTTTGCAAGTATAATTCAATTTGGGAGCTAAATTTTAGTCTATTAGTTGGAAATTTGATGAAATTCACAACCATGGTAGCTTACAGAGGTGTTTCTAAACAAGATTTGGAGCTTTAATTCACCTCATATTACATTATATAATATATATTTTTAGTATATATTTTAAATAAATATTATATATGTTAATTATATATATATATATATATATATATATATATATATATATATATATATAATTTTAACATATTAAATATATCACTTTCCTTCAATTAAACTTGACTACTCTCGAGGAGAATTTTCATTCAAAAATATATGGGAGTCCCCAACGAATTTGAAATTCAGATTTAATTTGTAAAATAGGGTCCATAATATTTTCACACATTTTTAAGAGGAACGAAAACCACCGAACATGTCTAACCATATATATTTCTATTCCTACATATTCTTAGTTTTTTTCCAAACATACACTATAGAGTAATGACAAATTAGAACTAAGTAGGTTGTAGAGTGTCTGAAGCATTGACCATATTTATTACTATCATTTCTATATATCCTTATTGTAGTTATTTATTATTAATAGTGTTCAATATATTTTTTTACTTTATCTAAAATGTGTGATTTATTTTTGTTGACTTAGCCCTTTTATTCATTATTTGGCACTATATGTTATAAAATCGCTAAGATTTAGATAGTCTACCTAGATTATTACAATATTTTTGGCCTTGCTAGAGCATAGTTAGCTATGATGTCAGCAAGCCTTCTACCTAAGGAGTGTGTACATGACTATTGTTTGGGAAAAAATAATTTTAAAATTTTAAAATTAAAATTTTATAAAATAATACAATAAATATAATTCTAAATACTCTACCTATATATACTTCAATCAATTTTTTATAAAAAATACTACAATTTTTAAGAATGTGTGTCAAGCTTAGGGAGGCCCTAGGTTGGCCTAAGTAGTAGTGGGACCTTCTGTAAATCCTGGTACAAAAGGAAAAGAGGTCAGAAGAGTTAAATGGGTGTATAAGACAAAAATGGATAAACTTCACCAGTTCTAATTCAATATGGGTAGACTCCTTGTTTGGTTTAAATTCTATAGAAAATAGTACCATAATAATTTGTACTTTTTTGATCATTTTCATCATCTGGTGAAAACTAAGCAATTTCATATATTTAGCTAATAATTCATTTACTTCAAATGTCATTTCTTCTAAATGAATGAGCATGAATAGTTACTCAAAATTCATCTCAATTGTGTATAAAGTGGTGAGCCATTACAATCCAAAAAAATGTTAGCCCCATCCATGATATTAGAAAACATAATATAATATAATAGGTATTCTCCCATAGCTTTATACTATGGAATTTACTAGAACACTTGATTATAACCCCACTTGTAATTAGGATTTGAAATTCTGGAGCTAGGTAAATGAAATAGTTCAATTGAGTAGCCAACTTATTGTTGATGAATTTATGTGTACTCCCAAAGTAAATACATATAGTTGACTTCTATTTCTTGATGAAATTGACCACCTTAATATTTTGAATACTAATACCTAAAACTGAATGATAATAAATGATAGGTTGAGAATATTAATATTTGTCCTCAGGTCCTTCCAGACTATTGATGTGTGTCTATTTCAAATATATAATGTGAATAATAAAATAACATTTCTCAGATTATAGGGACAATATGAATATTGTATTGAAACCATGGGGCTTCACTCAATTTTGATGGAAAGATTATGTGATTACAACTTACCACCTTCTAGTCTGTAAGTAGACCCTATTATAGGGACAACATGAATATGGCAGTGACACAATCTACCTAAATTTGTTATGATGTAAATTACTTTGTATTTGCCAATATAATCCCAAAATATTAAACAAACAAATGGATATAAATAATGAGTATTAATCTAAAGTTATTAATTTTAAAAATGTTCAAAAAGAGGCTGTAACGTAGGGAAGAAAAGAAAGTTCCCTTACAACAATAAAGACCAACATATTTTATTAGTCCCTTAAGTAGTTTTAGGTGAAGATTTCATGTAATTTAATATGGATTGACTAAAGGATAAGTTATTGTTCTTGTTGATGCACTTATTGTGATCCCTATGTGACCAAGAAACAAGGGGAAAGTAAAAAACTCAATTTTAAGTCATAGAAGACTTGGGGCTTGAATTTTTTATACAACTAATACTAAAAATAATAGAAATAATAGAGATGTGATCACCACTTTAAAATTATAGTAGCATACCCTACTATAAAGACATCTGATGTTTATGTAGTGACACTTATTCTTTCTAATGTTTATAAAATTATTTCAATCTTTTCCAAGTTTTCCCCAAAATGTAAACAAACAATGGATATTTATAGTACTAACTAAGATAAAGTGATTCATGTATGGATCCAAGAGTGAGTAGGGTAGGGTAGAAAGATATTATGCTTAAAATGATCAAAGATACCAATTCTACTAACTTTTAAGGCAAAAACAAATTAAAATAGCATCTACCAATTCCATCATAATATCAAATCTAAATAAATGCAATTAAAGCTTTAGATAAAGGAAATTCATATGTCTAGAAACATACTTTGCATGAAAATTAATCACTCATAGTAAATTAGATGGCACATCTGATTGTAAATGAGAAGAAAATAGAGAAAGTATACTATCAAATTAGTCAACCTAGTGTTAAACTCAAGCTAATAGATTCATATAATGTGTGTTATTACCAAACTATCTTATATAAAAGAAACTATTAGCCATCTAAAAGCATGAGAATCATAACTCAAAAAACACACACAAGAGAACACTATAGAAAAACTCTTAAATTCATTGGATCCTTATATTAATTATGGTAACAAATATTTTATGGTTACAAATGAGGGGGAAACCCATATTTATAGGATTAAAAGATTCCTAATACAAGTTTACATGGACCCATAAAAAGCATCCAAATATAACCAAGTGGCTAAAATGTACGTGTAAGGCACTGCTTTGTCAAGTGTCATGGCCATTTTGGCTTGTTAGACTCCATATTTGTGCCTCTTCTTCATCAAATTATATAAGTTTAATGCACTAATCATCTCATGGTAGTTCTAGGAAACTTATTCCTTGTGTAAACTTTCTCTATATTCTTACCAGCCAATGTTTATAGTTCCTCCATTGAGAACTCAACTCCTTGTTGAGATTCCTCAAGGTTAATGATATCTGGATCCAGTTGATCCAATATTTACATGGTAGCTTCCTTAGTATATGTAGAGACAAGTTTAGGACCTTCAGAGGGGCTAGGTTGGATACTAGCTTCCGCTTTCTTAGAGCTTGGATGTAGGCTTTGTCTACTTGGAGTACCCTATAGTGGAGGTTTGCATGGCTTGTTCCTAATGAGAGGAACATTGTCTTCTTCCTTATCCTCTTGTGATTAATCATAGTTAGCATTGAAAATGCTCTCATGAGTTGGTTAGAGCTAGGGCTTCATAATATCCTCTTTCTTTTTCTACCTATTAAGCCTCATTTTCAACTCGATATTCTTCCTTGCAGCATTTCTGAGCACTACCTCATCATTCATTGATTCCATATAAATCCATTTGTGTACCTCTTCTTGGAGCTTATATTTCATAGATTCATCATTTTTGAATTTTAATAAGTGCCTTGCAATGACATTGTTGGGGTCTCATGCCCTGAAATCATCCTTAGGCAATATGTATCAATTTTTATGCCTTGTAGCTACTATAATATCCTACAACTTTATGATTTTAATTCTACCTAGCTTATAAGGAGTAATATGGGGGAATATCTTTGAGATATTTATTTTGGCATTCAATTGAATTATAATTAAAGTTTAACACTAATTTACCTTTGATTTTCCATTAATTTTAGATTTAAAGCTAAATTTTGCCACCTTTTAACACATGACACCTTCTGATTGTACTTAAGGGCTCTCGAAATGTAGCTTAGTGTGATGAATTTTTATAGTATGCCACATGGAATATTTATATTCATGGTGACTTCTTGGGTGGATCCCTCTAATTTTGGTTTTTTTTGGGGTTTCCATTCATCATTCTCATAGGTAATCAAAGTTGGCATTAGGGTTCTCACAAAATAAAAAGGTGCCATAATTATATCAAATCCCTTGCAAGGACCTTTGTAATAAACATTGAAGGTATTATAATTACCTTAAAGGTATGTATTATTATATACATTGAAATAAAATTCCAATCATGTGCATGTTCAAGGTATCTCCTAGGATATATCTCCAAATAAAATTCCAATAGTGTGCATCAGGGTTCTTACCAAATAAAAAATTGCCATGGTTATATCAAATCCTTTGCAAGGAAATTTGAAATTAATATCAAATTTATTAAAATTACCTTTTATGTATCTCATATGAGTTACCTTGAAATAAAATTCCAATCATGTGCATGTTCAAGGTATCTCCTAGGAGATATCTTGAAAGAAAATTCTAATAGTGTGTATCAGGGTTCTTGACAAATAAGAAGTTGTCATGGTTATATCAAATCCTTTATAAGGACATTTGAAATCAATATGGAAGGTATTCTAAGGACCTTTGATTTATATCTTAGGAGATACCTTAAAATAAAATTCAATCATGTGCATGTTCAAGGTATCTCTTAGGAGATATTTCGAAAGAAAATTCTAATAGTGTGCATCAAGGTTCTTGCCAAATAAAAAGCTATCATGGTTATATCAAATCCCTTAAAAGGACATTTGTAATCAAAATTTAATGTATTATAATTCCATTTTAGGTATCTCCTAGGAGATACCTTTAAATAAAATTCCAATTGTGTGCATGTTCAAGGTATCTCATAAGAGATATCTTGAAAGAAAATTCCAATAGTGTGCATAAGGTTTCTAGCCAAATAAAAAGTTATCAAGGTTATATAATATCCTTTTCAAGTATATTTTAAATCAACATGGAAGGTATTATAATGAACTTTGAGGTATCCCCTAGGAGATACCTTGAAACAAAATTCCAATCATGTGCATGTTCAAGGTATCTCCTAGGAGATATCTCTAAAGAAAATTCCAATAGTGTGCATCAAGGTTCTTGCCAAATAAAACACTTTCATGGTTATATCAAATACTTTCCAAGGGCCTTTGAAATAAAAATGGAAGGTATTACAATTACCTTCAATTTATCTCCTATGATATACCTTGAAATAAAATTCCAATCATGTGCATGTTCAAGGTATCTCCTAGGAGATATCTCGAAATAAACTTCCAATAGTGTGCATCAATATTCTTTCCAAATAAAAATTTATTATGGTTATATCAAATACCTTGAAAGAAACTTTTAAATCAACATGGAAGTTATTCTAAGCACCTTCTAGGTATCTCCTCAGAGATACCTTGACATAAAATTTCAATCGTGTGCATGTTCAAGCTATCTCCTAGAAGATATCTCGAAAGAAAATTCTAATAGTGTGCATCAAGGTTCTTGCCAAATAAAAAGTTGTCATGGTTATATAAAATAATTTATAAGGACCTTTGAAATCAACATAGAATTTATTCCAAGTCCCTTCTAGGTATATCCTAGTAGATATCTTTAAATAAATTTCCAATCATATGCATGTTCAAGGTATCCCCTGGGAGATATATTGAAAGAAAATTCCAATAGTGTGCATCAGTGTTCTTGCCAAATAAAAAGTTGTCATGATTATATAAAATCCATTGAAAATACCTTTAAAATAAACATGTAAGGTATTACAAGGCTCTTCTATGTATCTCCTAAGAGATACCTTGAAATAAAATTCCAATCATGTGCATGTTCAAGGTATCTCTTGGGGGATATCTCAAAAAAAAATTACAATAGTGTGCATCAGGGTTGTTTCCAAATAAAACTTTATCATGGTTATATCAATTCCTTTGTAAAGACATTTTTAATAAACATGGATCATGCTTGAACTTAGCTTCATGCCTTTTATTTACCTTACCCTATCTAAATTGTTTTGTTTACCTTCATCTAAGTCACTTGGGCTTGCCTTCGTTTGGTTGGTCATCAAAAAATGGTTTGAATCGTTGATCTCTTGACTCATCTCATTCTATTGATCTACTTGATGTAAATGAACTTCATCTATAGATCCTCTTATAGGATTCATGTGTTTGTGCCCCTTTTCAATCACACCTTTGCACTCAAGGTTCTATAACTCCTTAAAATTTTCACATGCTATTGATCCTAAATCCATGATTGAATGTGATCCATTGATCTGTCTAGGCCCATTAACTCATCAATCACCACTCATAGTTAGATCTTCTAAATAGATGAATGTGAGCCATTATATTTTCCTGGACCTACTATTTTAAATCAAGAAACTACTTCATGAGCTCAAATTTGACAATTGTGTAACCATATTTTATGTCTACATGAACATATTTGATGTCCATGCGACCATCACTAAGATATTCAGAATTAAATGATCATTTTCTATTGATTGAATTTGATATTTACACACCCATCAATTAACATCCATAGGAACATTAATGATGGTTTTGCAATTGTTAATCTATTCCTAGGCTATTTCTTTTGGACCTATTGCTAGACATTTATTATGGGCTTTGTATCTTGACCACTTTCTCCAAAGGAATTTTTTTGTGACTCTTTTGCATAGGATAAAATTTTATGTAAATTTTCATGGGATAATTTCCTTAAAGAATTAATTCTACCTTATCTTTACCTTGGAAAATTTATTGTGGTTAAAATGTTTGAAATAATTCATTCCTTTAGGATTTTTGCCCAGCCACTTTCCTGGAAAGAATTCGTACTTAGTCTTTTACCTTAGAACAAATTCTACAAAAGAATTTTGCCTTTAAGAAAATTATCCTAAACAATTTTGTTGAAAGAATTTGTGCCCTTATACCTTTTTTCAAAAAAATTATCTTCAAATTTTTTTCTTTCAAACAACATTTATGACCCTTTGGGACTTTTGTTTAGGACCATTTTCTCAAATAAATGACCCTTCAGGACTTTTTTTATGGCACTTTCCCAAAATAAATAACCCTTTAATAAAATCGTATCAGGACCTTTGTTGAAAAAATTACCCTTTAGGACTTTGTCTCAAGATAATTTCCCAAAAAATGACCCTTAGGGAAAATTGTATAGGATACTTTGCTTGAAAAATACCCTTTGATATTTTTGTTTGGTCCACTTTGTCAAAGAATGATCCTTTAGGCAAAGTTTTTTGAACCTTTGTTTGATTAAAATGACCTTTAGGCTTTTACTTTGGAAAAAATATCCACAAGAATTTGTGTCTTTAGGCATTTTGTTTAGGATAAAATATCCAAAATAATTCCTGATGCTAAGCTAAAAACCCATAACAAATGTCCCAAAAGAATTTCAATACTTAGTCAAATAAAGTGGAATAATTTCTCTAAGGGAATTATGCCTTGTACTTTTATTGTGGACAATGTGTGGAAAACTTTCTTTGAGAGAACTCTGAATGATCTAACACTTAGCCAAAATTTAAAATATTTCCTAAGTGCAAACTAAGGCTTTTTTGGACTTATTCTTATAACTGCTCATCACCATGATAACCTACCACTTGCATGCATGATTATAAAATGACCCCTAAGACACCAAATTATGCAGGGACTAAGCTACAACATACCCTATGACATTACAAAAATCCCCTATACAAGATTATGACTACAGGGGGTTGATCTATTTTGGCCTGTGGGGAAAATAGTCAACATCTTTGGCAATTTCCCAAGGGTGGTATGCTTATTATGCCATGACCAATTGCCTAATCCTATATATTGAGATGTGGAGTCACAAGTATATAGGCTTGACATAAAAAAAATCTTTTGTAATGCACCAAACAATATAAAAGACAAATAAAAAGCAACACACAAGATAAGAAACTAATCAAAGACACATTTATGCTTCAAGAGCACTTATTGGAACATAAAATGACAAGAAAAGAAACACACACCTAACCTAATATATACAAAATAGAATTTCATCTCTCAATAGTAGGGTTTTAAATGTATCCCATTCATAGGGATAAGCAGTTCTTCTCCATTCATCCTTGTTAACTGAAAGGAGTTGCTTTGATTTTACTTGGTGATGACATACAGTCCATTCCATAGGGAATGAAATTTGGTATGACTCCTTGGTTTTCTCTATCTTCATCCCATTTCAAGACTATGTCACCTTCTTAAAATGATCTTGGAATTTCCCTCTTATCAAAATACCTCTTAATTAGTACCTATTAATGCTCCATGCCCTGATGAGCTTTACCTTTAGTTTCTTGAAACTCAATTAATTATATAAATTTCACTTACATTGGAGTGTTATCAACTAACTCTAGTTTATGTGCTAACTCTAAGGTAAGTAGCTCTTGAGAGATATACAACTTGGCTTCCCTTCCATAGACAAACATAATAGGATAATTCCCTATTGACCTCTTGGGAGTTATCATATCAGCCAATAAGGTTATCTTCAATTTGGTGTGACAAGATCTTTGGTTATGCTCCAAGGTTATCTTGATGATTCTGATCAAGTTCTTGTTACTAGAGCCAACCAACCCATTACCTTGAGGGTAATATTTGGATGAAGTTATTAAGAATATACCATTGTTATTTTCCAAATCAACTATCTAAGCACCCACAAAAGCAAGAGAATTATCTTAAATAATAGTAAAAGGAATGCCAAACCTTGTTATATGATCTCATATAAATCAACATGGAAGGTATTCCAAGGCCCTTCGAGGTATCTCCTAAGATATACCTTGAAATAAAATTCCAATCATGTGCATGCTCAAGGTATCTCCTAGGAGATATCTCAAAAGAAAATTCCAATAGTGTGCATTAGAGTTCTTTCCAAATAAAAATTTGTCATGGTTATATCAAATACTTTACAAGAACCTTTACAATCAACATGGAAGGCATTTCAAGTCCCTTCCAGGTATCTCCTAGGATATACCTACAAATAAAATTCCAATCATGTGCATATTCAAGGTATCTCTTAAGAGATATCTCGAAATAAAACTCCAATAGTGTGCATCAGTGTTTTCGCCAATTAAAACATTATCAAGGTTTTATCAAATCCTTTTTAAGGACATTTGAAATAAACATGCAAGGTATTCCAAGGTCCTTTTGAGGTATCTCCTAGGAGATACCTTGAAATAAAATTCCAATCATGTGCATGTTGAAGGCATCTCCTAGGAGATACCTTGAAAGAAAATTCCAATCATGTGCATCAAGGTTCTTGTCAAATAAAAATGTGTCATGGTTATATCAAATCTATTGTAAGGACATTTCAACCAATATGGAATGTATTCCAAGGCCTTTAGAGGTATCTCTTAGGAGATACCTTGAAATAAAATTCCAATCATGTGCATGTTCAAGGTATCTCCTATGAGATATCTCTTAAGAAAATTCCAATCATGTGCATGTTCAATGTATCTCTTAAGAGATACCTTGAAATAAAAATTCCAATTGTGTGTATGTTCAAGTTCTCTCTTAGGAAGTACCTACAAATAAAATTCCAATTGTGTGCATGTTCAAGGTATCTATGAGGAGACCCTTTGAAATTACTACAAGGCCCTTCAAGGTAATACCTTAGGATATACTTTGAAATAAAATTGCATTCATAGGGGATGAGTTGTATGGGATGACACAAAGGGGTTAACAACCATAATCCTTCATAGAGGTTAAACATGAGTAGAAGAAAATTTCAATTATAGGGGATGAGTTGTAGGGGATGACACAAAAGGGTTAACAACCCCAATCCTTCATAGAGGTTAACCATGGCCACCCACTACCTCCCCATAGTTATAATTTTATATCATGTATCATTTATGTCCAATTAATAAAACTTAAAACTCATCCCCCTACCTCCCCATAGCTATAATTTTGTATAATATAGTGTCTAATCAGTATAACTTACAACTCATCCCCTACTACTCATCCCCATATAACCCTATACTAATGCAAAAAGTTCAAAGGCCTGAGATAAAGGTTGCTCTTTTTAGAGTAGCTATTGCACACTCTTATTTAGGAGATTATATCTTGGGCTAGTGAAGTATCTAAGTTAGCTATATCACACACACAAAAAACTACATAAAAAAAGCACTAGTACACATTCAAAAATATGAATCAATTTGAACTTAATCATCCTAATTAATATATTTGCCAATCTTTCAATAGTTGTTACACATATATAGATTAGTACATCAATCAAGACATTTGATAATTTATTGACAACTATTGCACACTAAATATTATTGAAACATACAACCAAAAAAGTAATAACTAATTGCATAAAATTTGGAAATAAAATACTCAAACACTTCATTGATGATCAAAATTGATGTTTCTCTTGTATTTAAAACTATCTGAAAAAAATCCAAGTTGGATTAAAAATGTTTATATAAACTTCAAGAAGGGGTTACCTCATCCTCCAAGTTCATGCAAGGTCATTACATGTGACAGTTAGAACATGTAGCTCTAACTGTAGTAAAAAATGTATAAGAGTATTCCTATAGTTATCAATTAGATAAGTTAACCTTTTTAAAACTATGTAATATGTGCATATGTATAAAATATAAAGTCAACTTCACAATGAAAAGTCTAAAGTATAAGAAAAATATGACTACGCTCACCATCTACAAAATTATACATGCATAAAATCTTAGCTTATAAAGGCTGAGTCATCTAGATAGTTGTATGTACTTTGGTTGGTGTGGTATTCAGGTGGCAATTACAAAAGTTGTAGGTGTCGATGCACTACCAAAATTTTGCTTCTTCTTAGCCTCATTCTCTTGATAAGATTTATATGCCATGTCATATTACTATTGTATGATGTTTAAGTTCATCAATGGTGGTTGATGTATCTTCTTAACTTGTCTGAGGAGTCTTTCATGCTCTTCTTTAGTCATTTGAAACTTATTCATAAAAATATTGACCTCTCTGACTTTATTTCTAGCCATATTTAACTTGGATTCTATCTCTTCTATTGTTAAGCCTTGTAAACTCTGCTTGAAGTCATTTGTCATTTCTTGAATGATTTTATCAAAATTGATCCTACTAATTAATTTACTTATGGCATATTTCACCTTTGACAGCTTTAAATCATGCAAAATTTGGAGGATTTGGGCCTCATGCACTTGATATTTTGGGATTAAAGCCCCAACTACTTATAACCATTGTCATACTTCCTCATGTATTATGACAACCAAGTTCAAGGCATTGGGTGCCTCTAATGTTGTCATTGAATCTAGATGACTATATAAAGAGTTACTTATGTATGCAACTATCATTTTCAACTTAGTTCTATCATATATCAATGTATTATACAATTGGTTGGAATTATTTACATTAGGGGCCATTTAGGCCTTAATGAATTTCATTACCTCTAAAGAGTTGTGGCATGAGGAAGCTACTTATTTCACCTCAACTTCTATGCCTATAGGGATATGCATAGTCTTTGCTTGCTCCATTAATTGGTCTACCTTAGCCTAAATTTCTTGAACTTCAAATTTAGGTTCCTATCGAGCCTTCTATATTCCCTCATGGATAACTACTATATCATCCTTATGGGCTTGGGCCAAGTCTTCAAGATTTTCAATGTAAGGAGACTATCTAGGTTGTCTATTCTATCTCTTAGTGAGGGAGAATACTTCATATCTTTCCTCCATATTTATTTATGTGCCCTTGTCATCCTCTGTCTTCCTCTTCTCCACTCTTTGTATACTACTAGATGGGGGGTAAAATAGAGTAGAGACAAATGAAAGCTCGATGATCTTAAAGCTCGATGATCTTAAAGCTAGGAATTTGGGTTACATTGCTTGTCAAGTCCATCACCCATAGAGGAATATATAATTAAGATGCATCTGAGGTTATAACCACAACCTCTTTCTCTACCTCCTCCTAAACTTGTTATTTCTTCTAAGCCTTGACAAGGACATTGGGTAGGGAAAACCAAATAATCTAGGATCAATCCACTCTAAATTGAGGGAGTGGATGGATTATAATCAATTGAGGCTTGGGATTCCTTCCCTTGATAGAACTTATCACAATGGTTTCCTTTGTGCAGGTGGTGGATGATATGGTAAGGGAATTTTGAATGTATTGGATGTGAAATTATGGAGTGGCTAATGCATTTTATACCTTTTTGGACACCTTCTTCTTTAAGGCTCTGATGGTGGAGGTGTCAAAAGGGACAGAGGAGGTAGGTATGGTAAGTGGGATGGAAGTGGATTATGGAATGGACATGGTGGTAGCAACAACAAATTTTTCCACCTCGAGGGTGATAAAATGGAACTGAGTGAATGTGGTAAGGGTGAAGGGATCAATGGAGGTGGAAGTAGGCACTTCCACATAGGGTGTCCTTAACATATATGAAATAGAAACACGTCCAAAAATAGGCACAAAAGATAAAGGAATACTCATGAAAGGCTAAATACCTAGAGAAATTAGTGATGTAGGCTCTACTTGAAGGCTCATGGACTTAGTTGTTTTTAGCTTAGCTTCTTCAACGGAGTCATCCTCAATGTCCTTAATTATCATAATCAATCCTTATATTTGTTTTGAATGTGGAGGTGAAGTAGGCAAGCCTTATGATTATTCAACTATGGAACTCCATGTTGGAGTCCTAGGCTTCCTCATACAAACCAAAGAAGTATTCATCTATGTAGGGGAGCCTTATTGAGTTGATGACGCTTCCTCTTATATTTTTATCCCTTTAGATGTGGAAATGTGGGTCTGGGGCATAGCAATAGTCACTTGAATGGTAAGGGTAGCTAGTTGTTCTTGTGTTCTCTTCTCCTCATCAAAATCTAAACTAATGGGGTCCCCTACCTATACTCCGCTACTTATTTTGGGTTCAAACAACCTAGTCTCTTTCTTCCTAGTATCCAACATCAATTTCAAAGGGAGGTCTTGAGATGATAGACCCACCTAATCCTTGGATTCCTCCTCAGACTATCCTCTCTAGTAATTAAAATGCTCACATCCTTTGTATAGAGACTTTTTTTAGTCTAATTCCCTTAGTGTGACTAAAGGATCATCTTGGATTATTCTTAAATTATCTTCTTGAAGTCCAACAATCCTTTCTCTTTCCAACATGTCCACATCATCCTTTGCAGTAAGAAATAAAAAATCATATGAATAGTGAACATGGATGTAGAAGATGTTAAATCCATGTATGTGCTTCTGAATAAGCCCATGCATATCCCAATATCTATATGGAAGCATATGGAAAGGATAAATCTTTCTCTTGCCATCCACTTCTTTGAAATGCTTCCTCATTGTGTAAACCATTCTTCTAATTGTTATATGGTGACCAAAGAATAAATCCTTCTTCTACCTGGATAGGTCCTCTTCAACAGCCCACCATAGTTAGAAATCAATTTCTTACTTTGCCAAATTGTCTAGGACATATTTTTGGAGACAAAGGATTGACCTTGTTTCCCCAAATCATTATAACTATGAATTTTGGATAGAGGAAATAACCCCCTTTACCTTCTAGGTTTTTAATGATATTTTATCCAATTCTAGTTATGGGTGAGCCATGAATGGCTCGTCAAACCTGTGGATGGAAATTTTTGGCTATCTTGACCATGTTCTTGGTATAGGCATATATGTTTATAAACTAATAATGATCACAAATTTTATTCTTTGTGTACTCAATGGTTGGGATCCACAATTCCCCAAGGTCTCTGTAATAGGTTCCCATAATAGTATCTAGTAAATACATCATATATAAATTAACCAAAGGTGTGGGATGCTTGTCTTTGTGAATTTTTTTATCCCTCTAGCAGGAGCTAATTATCTCCCATGGCATATGAAGCATCATGGGTGAGTATCATGTCAAGCAATGGCACCTAGTCTAAATTGACAAAATGAATACTGAGTATACCATAGACTCGATCCAATAGAGCCATATTGATGTGAATCCCTATTATGAATGTGTCTATAGAAATAATCCCCTTTATCTTTTTCCATTTCCATGCAATGGTCTATCCTAAGAGTAACCTTGAAGATAATGCCTTCTCAATTGAGCTCTCAATGTTGAACTACATCAATGTTGCCTTTCATAGTATGCATCAGATATGTTCAAAGATAGGTATCCTTGGAAGTCAGATTCTAAGATACATGTAACCACTATGTTATTTGTAGATTAATGTAGGAAGGCATCCTGTGATATCTTTCTTGAGAAGAATAAATCCCGTAGGAGGTTGATGCATGGCATCACCTATGGCTTTGAAGCAACAAAATGTAACCTTTGGTATTTTAAAATCCAATAATTCTTTGACAAATATCCTATTAGTGAGTGTCATATCATCCTCTAATGAAAATACATCCATCAAATCCACTATGCCCCATAGCTCTGAATAGTTGGTGTAGGTATTATTGAATATCGTGGTGTCAAACATTATATCTATGAACTCTATAAAGTCTTTGATCGAGTATGGTGATGGCATATTTTATCCCTTGAATGTCCTGGATGAAGACACCATTTTAGTATACACTTTGTGTTGTTTGTAGTTTCCTTCTAGGTGTTATGTATGTTGTATGATCCACTCAGCTCTAACTTAGTCATTATTTTACTTGAAGTGATCTTTGAGATAGTATCTAGGGCTCTTTATCACTATAGGATAGTAGGAGACATTTAATTCAAGTGTGATTAAAATAAATTAAGACTTCTTTTGGCTACGTATCACATATATAGGATTTTTCATTGAATAGCAATTCATGTGACATAAATGCCCAATGTTCACCTTGCTTTTATATTCCTATATAATTCAAGCTTTGTTAGTTAAAATTGGTGGGGGTCTTTAGTATATATCATTGGAAGAAAATTTAAATTTATTTTGGCTATGTATGGTAAAGGGATAATATTTTTCTTGGCAGTAAGGTATTTGGGTTTATGCTGAGGAATGATCTTTTACAAAAGACTGATAACAAAAAGCCCACCATTTGGAAATATTGTCAGGAAAAGTTTTTCAAGTAAAATTTCCAAGTAAATTATCCCAAAGGGTCATTTCAATTATTTTGAAGGGTCATTTTCATTGGGAAACATTCCAAAATATCTACTTCATCAGGAAAAGCGCTCATGATAAAAGTCCCGAATGGTCTACTTCATAGGATAAAGGCCCAAGACAATGTCCCAAATGATAGGTCCTGGAGGGAAAAGGCCCTAGGACAAAAGTATTGAATGGTAAAGTGGTGATGACAAGAAACCCAATGGGTCTTTGTAAAAATTCTAAAGGGAAATTTTAAAAGGACAAAGGGTAGGTTCTAGAGAGCAAAGGGTCATGCCCATTATCCTGAAGGGTAAGTGCAGAAAGGTTCAAAGGGTCTACTTCAGGGAAAAAATTGCCCAAAGGGTATAATTCATAGGACATAATGTTCCAAGACAAAATTCCCAAAATGTACATTTTGATGGGGAAAGGGCCATTTCAAAAAGCCAAAGGGCAATTCAAAAAGGGTGAAGGGAAATTCTATTAGGACAACATGGCCACAATAAAAAGGCTAAAGGATAGGTTATTCAGGTAAAGGGATCTAAGACAAAAGTGATCACTTAAGAAAGGTTGAAGGGTAGGTTCATAAGGCAAATGAATTATTTTGGTGGATTCATGTTGAAATATATTGGGTTCATGGGTGCATGTCACATGTCCTTGACTATTGAAAAATGAAGTCTTAAGCTTAATGTCATATGTACCCTTGAAGGTATTATAAGGCCCTTCAAACCTTCAAGGATACCAATACACATGTTTGAAAGGTATCTCTTAAGAGATACCTTCAAACTTTTGGGTCCACAATAGAGGTTCAAATCAAATACAGGATCCTAAAATATAATAAGCTAATCATTTTCCATAATTTTGCTCAAAACCCCCATTGTTCATTATCATTTTGTATTTTAATAAAATACATGGTTGAATATTGACTTAATTATCTATTTTTATCTATGTGGCTATTCCAATCTGATGTATGTTTGAAATGTATCTCCTAGGAGATACCTTCAAATTAGGATGAAGCAAGAATTGAAGTATGTAGTATATGCTATTAAAACATATTATTTTTTTGGATTGAAATAAACCATGTCATTAAAAAAAATGTTATACATTACCTTTTTAACATTTTTATATTTTAGCATATCTTCATGCTTATGTTATAGTATAAATATACATTTATCTCCTACATATAGGTATAAATTGGACTGATTTTATAAATAACCTGATTAATAACTTTTCTCATGTCTTTTGTAAATGTCTAGGATGAAAAATCATACGTTAATGGCTTTCCATTATGAAGACTATGTTTCTTTCATAAATAATGGTAAGGTCATTGGTGAAGGAATGATACACAAAGTGGAAGGTCTAGATGTTGAAACTCTAGAACCCATAAATCTCACTTCCACATGCCATAATGAGGAAATGCCTATTGAATGTTTAAGTGTTAGTGTGACTAAATATTTTGATTTGAATCTACCACTTCCATTTTCTATAGCTTTTATGGATAATTTGGGGGATATAGTTGATATTTTTACTATATGGAACACAATAATGATGTAACAAGCCATAGACAAGTTTTCTATAGACAATGACATATAACAAAGACAAAATAATTTTTGTTTAAATTTGCATATACAACCATTGAAACAATAAAACCCTTGATTGGATTCATTTGTTCAATATATCAATGATCCTACCACAATTTAAATCCTAAGAAAAACTTTTCTTGGGGAAAAGGTACATTTTTTACACAATGTACAGTGCTTGTAAATGATGGAAAAAAAAAATTGGTTATGTTGAATTTGCACAAATAGGGGAGATTTTTGGTTGCATTCATATCACAATGTTAGAAAATGAATTAGTAATTTACATAAAGAAAGTTATAAAACTTTTTGAGACTTGCATAACAAAGGTAACTAAAACATCTATTGTTAGATGGCTTTCCAACAAAATAATGGACACTAAGACTTGTAGAGAAATCAATTTACCATACATGACACTAAAGGATAAAGAAATTGGAAATGTTTGGGACATAGTGGATAATGAAGTCACTCCTTGCCTAACATTCCTAGTGCAAAGACATACAAAAAGATTAACTAGTGCCTAAAAATAGGGCAGAAAAAAATTTAGCCAAACACTTCACTCAACCAAGTGGAGTTTGATGAAAGCATAGATAGTGAGATATCAACAATGTATGCAGATAAATGTTTCACCAAAAAATGTTTTCAATTAGGATTATCAGTTCAGATTATAAAATATACAAAGATGAAGTTGCTTGATTCCACCATAACATATAGGAGGCAACATGTCTTGGATGCCCTTTCCTACTAGTTTGTTTAAGAAAAATAAAATCAAAACTAGCATTGATTTTTAGGGTACAAAGATATTTTTGGAAGCTTGGTTTAAAATATATAGATTGAAGAGAAGTAACTTTTTTGAAATTCAAAATTGTCACAAAAATGGAGAACAAAATGCATTCCATGTAGGGATATTTTGACAAAAACCACAAAAGAAGACAATGAAAGCTAAAGATTTTTTGGACCAATTGGTGGATGATTTTGCATATGTTTATCCACAACTAACATGCCAGGTAGATATAGATGGCTCATGAGAAAATGTTCAACATATTCTAGGATGTTTCACTCAAGAATTTATGAGACACCACATCAATGCAAAACTAGAAGATATGTAATATGAGCCAATATCCCAACCAAAATTCAATAACATGTGGATAAATTATTTTCATGATGTGACCATTACCACATCTGATGACATCACTAGGTGTAAAAGATGCATATTATTGACTAGATAGAAACGCTCTAGGTCTCTTTCTATAGAATAAATAGAGTGTATCGATCAAGAATTCATGATGCACTCAAATTAAATACTTTCTGCAAGACAAATGTATTACACAAATAAATGAATGTTAGATCAATACCCTAAACAATGCCTCAGTACCATTCATGACAATGTGTAATGTCAAAAAACATTTGTGCCAAAGACAATGACAAAAAGTAAAGTAGTTACTGACATAATATTACAGTTATCAATGGTAGGGATTATAACACATTGTCATGGTGCAGACTGATATGGCCATTTTTTTACCATACATTTTTGGAGGGTCTAAATTTACTATCACCTCGCTAAACAAGTACTTCAAGGATATGAAAATAACAATGCTAGATACTTATGGATCTTTACTATATAAACTTGGATCTTCAAAACATCCATTATATGATGCACTTTTATATAATAACTACTACCTTGAATGTAAGAAATACAAAGAAAAAGAACAATCAATTGGTGCCTTCAAGAAACTTCCTTCCAAGTTATAACTTCAACTAGATAACTATTGTGGGGATAATATGAACAGGTACTTCCATCCATGATTAAATTTTAAAAATGTCAAACCTTATATGAAACTAATGTTACATTTATAAATTCACAAAATCATGTTTTTTTGTACAAGTATGTGTTGCAATATTTATATCTCCTTGTCTACAATGGTAGTTTCCTTGATGTCGATATTGTATTTCTTCCTATAGGACATATCCATTAAGACATTAATGACACATTTGGAAACTTATCTTAAAGTATAAATAGGAAAGATGTATGGAGTGTGGCAGAGATGATGGATACTTATAGGATGTGTGAAAATATAGTAAACTTCATGCCATATTTGATTGAATAAGTGGTGGATTTCAAAGAGTATGTTAATAGGTACCAATTAAAGGGAAGAAATGAAATATTAGGCTTGACAAAAGGTCAATAATTTCTTATATGCATGGAGCAAGGTTAGCCTATTATGCATTACAAAAACTCTATAAGAGATATAAATTGGTCCCCCCCATTACATTATGGGGAACAAAATAAAATTGTGAGCCAAATGTTCCAAAAGGTAATCCGATTAAAATATATTTCAAAGACTTGAAAAATAGAGAAATGTCTCAAGATTCCATTATTGTAAAAGACTCATATAGAAGTAGAAAAAAGTATGAAAAAGAAATTTAATATAACTTGAATAAGTATATATAATAATTCAATGAATTTGGTTTGAATAGAAATAGTAAGTGGAAGGATCTAGCATATTACTTCTAAAACATCCATGACATAATAAAAGAAGACATGTTCCCTTTTGAAGTTGAGTGAATAGGAAATTTTGGGCCTAGAATGCATCATGACCTACCCTTGCATAGAGATCTGAAAAAAATGGTTCATGATAAGACCCTTGATTTTGGAGTGGCATCTACAGATACATATGTTGGTCAAAGAATCAAAAGAACAAAAAATATATCTAATCTAGCTCAAGATGTGCAAATCAGAGATATGTTATTTGTTAGACCTTACGATTCTATAGGAGTAGACTACACAGTATGGGTTGTTAGAGATAAAATAAATATTAAGATACTACAAACAAATGAGGATATAAAATGAAGGGTCAATGTAGCTTGGTTCATCCTAGTTCATTTAGGGATAAGAGATGTAGAAGAAGCATAAATTTATTTAGGCTACTTGGACAAGAAATGAAATATAAACCTAATTGACACATCTTTACCATCCATACTCATAGATAGTATCATCTACGCTTGGAAACTAAATAAAAATTAGAGAGGTCATACACTTGTTCCCACTGATTTTTTGAAAGGCATTCTAATAGACTATTTAAATGCATCATCCCACTAGGCACTAGCAAAAATACTGATAAAAAGATTGGAAAATTTGAAATGGTGTTTCCTTAATTTTAGAATGAGAAATATGAATGTTTTCTTTCAAAATTTAGTCCATTTTAGAGAATTTATAATTTTTTATTATTTTATTTATTTATATTTATTTCTAGTGGCATTTTGCATTTTAGGTCTTTGAAAATACACTTTAGAATTTGAGTTTTATAATTTATACTTTGACAATTCAGTATTTTAGTAATTATGTATCTATTTAATATAATTTGACTATTGGAACATCCAATTCACATTTTTATGGTTTAAAATGGTCTTTGGCTTTTTTGTATTCCAAATAGCTAGATCGTATTTTTAGTTTTTCAAATTGAAATTCACATTTTGCGTCCTTAAAAATGGTATTTTGCATCCTTCAACATGGTATTTTGAAAATGGTCTTCATAATTTGAACATCTAAGAATTTGCAATTTAGCTTTTATGTTTTACAAGATACACTTTTTCATTCCCATGTATGCAAAAAAGTCTTCAAGATTTAGTCCTCGAAATGTCCCACTTATGCATCAAGATTTTCTATTTAGCATTTGTATATCAATAAATGTTATTTGGCTTTTTGGTTTGTAAAATTACACTTCATACAAGCACCTAATATTGTGCCACATGGCACAATCTTAGTGACTTAGCTATGTAGAAGGATGACTAATCCAAACAAAAGTCTTGAATAATGTAAGAACCTGAGATTACAACACACATCATAATCTCAATCAATATACTATGTGGGATATTATATTAATAATATAATAGTAAAACACCCATGATCAACATGTGACATTACACAAATATGAGATAAACTTTGAAAGTTGTGAGGGTGTCACCCAAATCAGATTACATAATTAGTTCATGATCTAATCAACTGATGACACATGGCATCCCAATCATCTGAGGTGTTTTAAATCACATATTTCCTAAGTGCCTGATTTATTTATGAATTATTTTTCCTTAATAAATAAAATTCCAAGTCTTATGATCTGTAAATGCATGGTCTGTGAACTAGTTTGAATGGCCATAGAATTTGAACTTATTGCAAATATATAATATAGATATTATTTGTTTGTAATAAGTCCAAGTAATTCTTGATGAAGTCCAATTTATTTATGATATTTTTCAACTAATAATTATTTATGATCATTTTAAATAATTTGGACTTATCACAAATATATTAGACAAATATGATTTATTTTTAATAAATATAACTTAATCTTGATACAGTCCATTTTAATCTTGATATAGTCTACTTTATTTATAATAGTTTTCAAAAATTTAGACTGATGATAAGTCCATATTATCTAAAATATTCATTATTTTATTGTGGATGTTACTACAATTATGTCTTATTGAATTTTTGGTACTGGATAAGTAATGGCCTATGATGGCATAATAGGTCTTCAAAAATATAATCATCTAAGAAGGGCTCAACATAGACTGGTTTGCCTAGGTGAATCCCCTCAAAGAGAGGGAAAGGCTTGAGGGATGACTTAATAGAGATTGGCTTGTCAAAATGAGACTCCTTAATGAGGGGGAAAAGGTTAAGAGACAACTCCACAGATATTAGATTATCAAAGGGAGGTTCCTTAAAAATAAGATAATGGTTGAGATAATGATTTTCCCAAAGGTAGTTATAATCATTAAGAAGTGACTCAATAAAGACTAGTTTGTCAAAGTGAGACTCCTTAACCAAAAGGAAAGGATCAAAAGGTGATTCAACATAGGTTTAATTATCATAAATGAGTGGTTCAAAAAAAAACATGAATTGAATGTTTATCTTTGCCTTGGTTTATAAGTTGTTGTAAAATATAAGTTTTGAACACATCTTGGTCTTCTAATGATGGATTTTGGAGAGGTAATAACTAACTCTATTGTGGCTTAATGATCGACTTTTATTTTTTTAAGTTGGGGAATTCAATAATGGATAAAAAATGATTGGTGGTTGGATAATGATCCATTTGTAAATAGGCTCATCTAATATGGGTTTAATGAATATTGGATGTAGGTCTAGGATGGTAGATTTACTTTATCTAGTCACAATTTTACAACCTTGTTGGGATAATAAGTTACCAAATTTGGAAGGGCCTAAAATAATGGTAATTAATGAGCATTATGGAGCTTGGTTGATAATGCAGGCTAAAGGATGGGGATCTAGATACATCAAATACTATGCCTGAGGGTCATGCCTTTATTTAACATATGGAATGTTATAATTTGGATAAGGATCCTTATCATAGACTAGTTCGTTATATGAAAAAGGGTCATGCCTTTGTTTAATGTATGGAATGTTATAAGATAGACCAAGATTCATCTCATAAGCTACATTGTCATATGAATCTTGAATAAAAGTGTTGTGCTATTGTTTAATGTATGAAATGTTATAAGATATATTATGATCCATATCATAAGCAACATTGTCATACAAATCTTAAATAAAAGTGTCATTGGTCACAAAATTCTTGTATCCAAGATTATACATGGTCCCACTACATGTGTAATAAGGCATGTTTATATTTTTGGATAGGTCTCATGAAAAACAAAGGGTCTAAATGTAACAAACCACCATGATCTAAAAAAGGCCCTTTAGCTCTATAAAAGAGAAACAAATGGAAAATTAACTAAACTAGGCAATGGAAGAACAAAAAAAAAACTAGTCAAACAAAATGATATTGATTTGCCCAAAGGCTATTATGGTCAACACCAAAATTAACACAAAGGTTGAAACTCATTTATGTCTAGAGTACTAATTTCCCCATAGGTATTTATAATAAATCACAATAGTATATAAACAAATATGAATAATTACAAACTAGGGTTAAGAAATATCAATGATTTGCACAAAGGAGGTTATAATCGTTAGTGTAAAAAAAACAAGGATAGAGTTAGAAACAAAGAAATTGAACAGTAACGTAAACAAAACTAAACTAAGGAAATTATCTCAGACAACACTTGATATTTGGATCAATTAAGACTCAAATTTTGACTCATGAAAACTATTGTAACAAAGGAATTGGGACACTTGAAAGATTGACATAACAGCCGCAAACAAATCATATGGTAACAATATGGCTCAAAAGTACACTATAATAAAGTCACAAATCAAACAACAAGTGTTAAGTATAGGCAAGGGGTCTTTGGATCATATATGAAACCAACCCAAGTAACACAATCTAAACACAAAAGGTGGACAACCTAAGCCAAAATTAGACAAGGCTTCGACACGAATCTATTTAATTTTGGATTTATACTTTGAAAGGTTGATATCCAAATTTAACATTAATAAAAACTCGAATGTTCCAAGGAAAAATAGCTAGACCAAAATGGGCAGCATAACTACGCATTTAAAATAAGAAAGGTATAATAATGGTTTGGAACTTGGTTTCAAAAGTGACAATAAACTTGAAACATTTTAGATAGCATACAAACTCTCTTTCAAATAAATGGCATAATAATATTTTTAGACTCAAAAATCCAAGGCAAATGTTAGAGATGAAATAGGAAGTGTCATGATGCCCCATTAGATGAAATAGGAAGTGTCATGATGCCCCATTTAAACAAGTGTCACACACAAATGGTTTTGGAAGTAATTTTTAAGGCATAAAGTATGACAAAAATAGACAAATTAACACCTCTTAGGCTAAAGGTGGTGTACAAACATGACTTATTTTGGAATTGATTTCCATAAAAATGGTTTGGACTCAAAAAATGCATGTAAATAAGAAAAAGACTCAAAAACACTTAAGTATATCATCCTAATCCTAAAAATTGACAAGGTGGCTTTGTACTATCAAATTTCATCTATATACTTGTTCTTGAGAAGAAATTAAGTTGTTAATCCAAAAATATAATTGCACATTGAAGGTAGGTTTTTTAGGGCCCCTCTTCTCTTAAGAGTTCATACAAAAACATGAAACTTTGGGCTACTTGCCCTACATTGACAATATATCTATGGCAAGTGGGGTTTATCTAAAACCATAGGTTTCACACATCTAGATGGTCCCGAGTATGGTTAACACTAGAGATGAAATAACATTAATTGAGTTTATATTGACTAACTTAATATGCAAGGGTCTATTCCATTACATATGTGTTTCATCCTTGTACTTCTTAGTGGAATATCTTGGTTAGCCAGACCTAACTTAGGTTTTTATTATGATCAGAGAGGCTAGCTACTCAGTTCCCTAAAAAATTATAGTATACATTCCTTGATTTATATAACCCACCATGGATCAAGATTAGTATGATTCTGAGAAATGAAACCCCAAGTCAACTCACCCCTAAAGAACTTGTAAGGGACAAGCAATCTCCTGCCCACATGTCAAGATGTAAGAAAGTAAAGATAAAAGTAATTTATGGTTATTTTAGGGTCACCCAAGTCATTCAAATCTTCAATAGTGCCTTAGAGACATTCCTTCTATACTTGGATGAAGCAAGAAAAACCAATAAGTGAATCATTTTTTATCACCCAATTTTCCTAAATGGGATGAGGGGAGAACATACACACCAAACTTAATTTACAAAAATACACAACAAATGAATAAAAATAAAAAGCAAGCAAAATCTTACAAACAATTAGTTTATGTTTGGTTAATTCTTAAAACACCAATTGAAATGTGAAATTATTAGCTCTATACTATTAATTTATTAGTATAAAAATAAAAAATAAAAGTGATAGTTACTAATTTGATCATAAATGCTAAAATATAGAGAGTTTTTTTTACAAAAAATTATATAAATTTAATGAGACACTTACATTCCTACAAAAAATTATAAAAAAATAACTAATAAATAAAATTTTATTAATAGTTTATGGGCCATTTTTGTTTTAGGAAAGCAAAAAAAAGAGAAAGAATAAAAAACTAAAAACAAAACAATTTTGTGGGGTGCATGCTCATGAAGAGTCCCAACGGGCATGTCATTATGTATCCAAGAAATCCAAGAGGGGATATTATTATTGTGTTATTCAAGGAAATCAAATCCAAATGAATACACTGTGCAAAATAATTCTTCCTTTTACCTTCTTTGTAGCTCCAAATTGCTTGTTAAGTTAATTAGCTTACTTCGATTGTGGACAATGGAATCTTTGTAAATGGTTATCTTTCATCATTTCTCCTCATTCACCTTGTATTGGTTTGATTTGGCTTGGCATGTTGGCATGGTAACACTACAATGAAGTTTATTGGAGGTATTTTGGCATAATAATATTGCACTAGAAAGCTTGTTTTAGATGTGTTTTGGCACTTGTATTTATAGGTCTTAGAACTAACTCTAACCCTAGGGAGGTTAGATATAGAAACAACCTTGGTTGAGATAGTCTAACATTGAGTTGAGTTAGGCTAACTCTAGGTTGGGTTAAGGATAGTCATGAGGGCCATGTAAGAGACATGGGTCAAGAATAATTATGTCTCGCAACTAATTCTTTATATTTTAAAAGTGGATTGACAAATCATAGAAGATATTTTTGGTTGAATTTATGATTTTTCAAAAATAGAAATTTATTAATTCTCCATGATCTACTTGGCCACTTTCATGAGATTTGAGGAATAAATTTAATTAGTGAATTTATAAAATAGGAAATTCCAAAAGCTATAGATTTTATATATTTGTGTGATGTCATTATTAGGTCATCAAATTTGGATTTATGAATTTATAAAAATAAAAATTCACTAATTAGCCATGGAATTTTCAACTATGAATTTAATTGGGTTTAATAAATTAAGCAATTTTGATCAGGTTAATTGTATTTTTTAAATTTATGTAAGGTTATCCCTCACCCTTGGTCAAAAACATCAATTTTCTAGGTCACAATTTTACTGGGAATGAATTAGAGAGAGATTATTATTGCGTACAATGACTTACCCCAAATAGGGATGTATTGACATGATTTAGGGCACTTATGTCAACTATATAGACAAATTTGAGATAAACAGTTATTTTTAGGCTTAATTTGCATTATTTGGTAGAAATCAATATAAAGTTAATTTGAAATCTAGTTGTGTCCAGAATGACGT
>JARHVA010002157.1:2455000-2537500 GCA_037957365.1 Torreya grandis | reverse complement strand
CAATAAAAAACCAAGATAATAATTATTCACAAAAACATGAACCACAATAGAATCATCTTCAATGATACTTTTACATTGGAGAACCACTGTCCATAGATAGATATAACCCTGTACATGCTAAAGAAATAAACATTGTAGATAATAGATAATTGTTTTTTGGATGAACTGATGAAGAATATTTATAAAATAATGGATTAATATATCTTTCTCACCTTGGACCTATTGTGAATTTGTCCAAGAAAGACTAAACATTCACACTTCACCTCAATCATCATTGTTTTCTCCATTAATACCAAATTAAACAAGAAACATTAAACATATAAAACATAAGATGTAAATTTTTTTCTTCAATCATTTACATCAATAATAAAATAAACAATAAATATATAATATATAAATCATTTCATCGATCCCCATCATTTGTTTCATAAATAGGGGATGATGAAGTATGAACCAATTTGGTATTTTTATCTCATTTCACATCAATAATAACTAACACTCTAGAGACTTAAAATGTTGTTAATCCATTGAAAATATAGTTTATAAGAACAAAAACATATGTTGTTATTTTCAACTCAAAAAAAATAACACTCCAAAGAATCCAAAAATATTTTATAACCACTCAAAATCTAGTTTCCAAAAATTGAAGCATGTGTTTTTATTTTGAATTCAAGAATACTAGAAACTGATAATGCAATAATATATCAAGGAATGAAATATGTTTATGAAAGGTGCCTTGTAATAGATGTTTATGAGTGGTCTGGTATGCCGTTTCTTGTTGAATTATATAGGGAAAAACTTATATCACTTTTAGATATTTTTAATCTAAACTTTTAATATAGATATGAAGAGGATAGTGAAAAATTTAGTGATGTATCAATTGGAGCATATTCAAAAAACATGAATAACCTATTTACATCATTGAAATATTTTTGAGTCTTAGGGATAATTTCAAATATTATAATCCCATCACAACCAAAATGTACAACCTTACAATGAATTCTCACTCTAAGAAACATAGGAACACGATTAAGCTACATTATCTCCATTGAGTCTATCTATGTCTGGCTTTGATTCCCTATTTAGATCCCCATTCCAAACTTGTCACTTTTGATTATTATGAGGAGAGTTTGTAAATAGGGTTATCTCATGTGACATATGCTATGATGTCTTCTTGTATTCATCATTTCTATGAAGTCCCTCTTTATGAATGGTATTGTCGTGCTCATCATACTCATGTTCAAATGGATGATCCAATGGATGTTATGTACTTCATATTACCTTGATCGTCACCTTGTTTTAAACATTTTCCATACAATTTTGGAAGAATGATAATATTTCAGAGTTGCTTGTTGTTGTGAAACACTTCTCCACAATCATTTGAGTTTTGCATGCCAAGGTTTCAAGTTTATTAACTTCTCCACTAACATGGATTTATTCATACCATGAAAAACATCATGGTGTAAATTCTAATAAATATAAAACCAAGTGGATATGAGTAGATACATATCTTACATTATTACCCTCCCATTGTTGGTTTTCATTGTGTGTGTGTGTGTGTGTGTGTGTGTGTGTGTGTGTGTGTGTGTGTGTGTGTGTGTGTGTGTGTGTGTGTGTGTGTGTGTGTGTGTGTGTGTGTGTGTGTGTGTGTGATTAATTTTTGAATTAACCAATCCACCCTATGATGTGTATAAGTATACATGGTGCTTAATAAATTTATTTTTAGGTGTGAATGGTATGATTCAATGGCTACATGTTTTTTTCCTAGGATGTTGAAGGTCATCAAAACATCTCAACCACATTCAAACCCTATGAAGTCAATGTTACTTCCAATATTTAACAAAATTTCCCTATGTGTGTAGATAGTTATCTATAAACTTATTAGACTCCATGTTTACCATTTATTCATCAACAAAACTATGAATTATGTATCCTAGTTCATTGAACATCTTACATCATCATGTCTCACCTTTGCTATCAAATTCTTCAACCATGCATGATGCACATGTCAGTGGCATAAATAAACATCACAATTGAAATTGTCCTTACATAACATAATAGATTTGTAATAATTCATAATATAAGGTGAAAATGGTATATATTCACTTCAACATAAAAAATTCATTATGTATATATAAATAATAAAGACATACCTAATTGCTTTGATATCCAAACTGACATCATCTACCATAAAGGTGTTTATTTTCCACCCAATGACTTTCAAATCTACTCTCTTTAGATTTATTTTTCATCCATTAGTTGATGTTAGTGGTACACAACTGTGACATAATCACCCATGCTATAGGTAGTCCTTGGTGTTTGGAATCAAACACTAGATAATGTGTACAATTTAAACTGTATCAAAATACAATACACATGTGACCTTTTAAGTTAATAAGTATCTATATAATTTAATACTATTATAATAATTAAAATCATGACTTCCTTTCATCCATGTCAAATATTGAATCCATCACCAATAAGTTATCCTTACTAAATTTCATGAACCAGTACAACTATAATGGGATTGGATGTCCAATAAGAAAGGGATTTATCCATCCTCATCAATCCCTTCGTTATTTTATCCTTGATAGATAAACTTCTTATTAGGATTTTCCAACACCCACTCTCGAACACTTTTTCCATCTTTGGGACTATACACATATTTTTCCCCTTAATTTCATGTTCTATATTGTATACGCCATCCTTGCCTTAGGAAACCATCTCATTGTGTTCACCATTGAACATTGAAATTTTCTCATGCACCATATCATAGTGTTTAATATGGATAACATCAGTGAAAATTCCTAACAATAGTAGCCTATGAACCCATTCATTCATTTGATAGCTAATTTAAGGAACAACAAAATATTTCTTCCCCTTAAACTAATCATATTATTGTCCATGGCAATGATTATGGTGATTGTCAACATGTTCTACTTGATTGTATGTGAGAAACACATGATTAGGTCTAATGACCATGTGGTAGTTGATGAAATGACATTGACAACTATAGATCATATATTTTCGGTGTAGTTGGCTACCTTTTCCCATATTCGACACTATAGACATGTATTTTGGCACGACCTAAGTTTTTTAGAATTCCTTAAACCCATATGAACACCAATATATGTACAATTATATTAAACTTATCAATTATATGAAAATTAAAATTCTGATACATAAATGGCATATGAATGGAACAAAATAAAAAATGCACACTTACTATATAAAATAGGAGGCCACTTATATGACATATTCCAAAGTATCATTGATCCTTGTGTACTTTTTAAGAATAGATGATGGTTTTTTAGTGCAAAATGACACACAAAAATTTGTAAGGAATAACTTATTATTTTATTGTCCTTTCATGAAGTCATCATTTCTATCACAATCAACAAAATCAACCCACATGCCTTCTTCATTAATTTTAGGAAGATTTTCCCACTTGATATTGTTACAGTCAACAAACCCTTGCTTAGGTTCTAAAGTGGAAGCTATAAAATTTGATCCCACCTTTTTCTATTTGATCCAATGTACAAGAAAAATATTTCATTTAACCAATACATAATAAACATTATGAATGAAAAAATATTACAATATATGAATAGAAATGAATTAATAACACCTACAAAAATTCTAAACACTGATTTTATTTAAACCACTATAAATAATATTAAAATATTTAATAATTAGTAGTGTGATAGATATTTGTAATGGCAATGGATCAAAAGATCATTACAACAAGTTTAAGTTAAGGGAGGAGGTTAAGATCATTTCAACATATACTCATCATTTAATAATTGGGATATATCCAAAGATAGTTATGAAAATAACATTACAATACATACTCATCATTGCATAATTACATGTTCATCAAAAGATCACTACAACATATACTCGTAATTGCATAATTACAAAAATAAATTCTTTCTTTCAAAATAATTTAACAAGTATCCCACTAAGTGTTTATTACATTGAATAAAATTTATAGTGCTTCATCAAAAATAATGCAGAGTATGACTAAAATAAGAAACATGAACATTATATTATAACAAAAATAAAATTATTTCACAATAGTGACATTATTATGTAATTAAAAATCAAAAGTAATATGAAAATATTGGTCTACTTCACAATATTTTGCAAGTGCATCTTCTAAATTAGGCATGTCAAACTTATCCATACTCATTTGGCCTATTTCCTTTGGTTCCTCATGTGATGCTTGATGTTGGGTTCTTCGTTTGAAAAACATATCTCAATATCATGAAAAAACATATAATAAAATTGAATCCTTATGTAGTTTACTCAAGAGTCCTCATGGAATATCCCTCTCCCCTTTCATCTCAACAAAAACTACTTTAGAATCCACCTATACACAAATACCTCTTTATTTGTGCAATTAGAAACATAAACCAAGATCATCTATCAATGCAATGTAACGATCATAATGTAGACAACCCTCATCACCTAAAAAATTAGCATATTGCATTATGATGTCATTATCTACACTTAATAACGTGTTATTGATCGTAATATCTCATCCTTTCCATCCATCACTAACCAATAAATGCACTTTTTATTACACATATGCAACGTATTACCAATGCACTATAAAAACATCAAAATATTAGAATTTAAACTACTTCATTTTTACACATGCATTGGTTAATCATGCACATTAAAAACTTTAAACATAACAATCTCCACTTTGCTTAATTTTTGATACCTTTCATTAAATTACATTTTTTATCTACTCTACCATTTCACCCCTTTTACATACTAAAAATAAGATATATAGTGCACATTGAATGTCACAAAGATATATGTTTGGACAAGCAAAGATGATAAAAAGCTGAAGTAGCTCATGGTGCTAAAGGGTCTTATGCTTCAAAAAATCATACAATGTATCTAAGTTCTATGGATATCTCAAAAATAATAAAATTGACATGTTTAGGTTGTGAGGCAATTATTGATAGAGATGAAAATTTTTGTTATCAAGTTGTTACATTATATGTATAGTCCATGTTTCGATCACAGTTATCTAAATGTTTGTTATCTATGAACTACATAGATGTAAAATTGGGTTTTGGATCTATACACCAATTAATAAGGAAAAGGCACCACCTATATTATGATATTTAATAAATTAATGTATTTTATAATTATAATATATAAATTAGGTGTGAAAATGAAGTCGCTAGTGGAAATGAATATTGCAGATACATTAGCCACTTCATAATTTTGGATAAAAGAGCAAATATTTTTTATGGAATCATTTGATTTGAAATTGGTTTTCGATGGCATAATATACATGTATGAAAAATGAGGAAGCATACAATAGACAAGTCAATTTCTTGACAATATATGTCACCTAACTATGGTTTCATAGAATGCAATGATGGAAAAATATGTAATGCATGACTATGTAAAATATATTTTGAACAATGGTAGGTTATGTAATAGGGCATGCAATAAGTAAATAGCATATGAGTGAGAATGAGTGAATGGGTGTAAAAGTAAGAGATGAATTCAATTACTATAGAATATAGTTGAGAGGAAAAAGTAGCAGTATAACATGGGTATCATGTTCTAGTTGTGTTATTTTTAATGTAATGGGTAGCAAATAGTTGAGGGTAGATAAATTACCATTAGAGTGTTGATTCATAGTCAATTTTTATGTTTTGAAAATGACCTTTGGAAGAAGGAAGATGTGGTGATCAATTGATACTACCAAGCTTATTTTCAACGCACTGGGGTTTGGAAAATAAAATCCTTCATGTTATAGTGTGGTTTATTTGTTTCCTCTCAGATGTTCATTTTTATTGTTTAATCTAAGTGACAAAATCACATTCTACTACTCTTGTTCACAATCTAACTCACTGCCATTTGAAGCTAATTCATATAAGAACAATAATTATTGTTTTTTTTCACATAATTGGAAGGATGGATATATTAAGTTGAAAAATAAAATTACAAGCCCACTATTTCAGATAGTAAAAGGCACTGAAAATAGGGCACACAAAGTCCAATTCAAAACAAGGCAAAACTCAATAAATGCAAATAGAAAACTAAATATGCCTCAAATCAATTCAATTTACTCAAATTTTTCATAATATGTAATATCTACTTGATTTAGCATCCATTATTCAAATACAAACCTATGAAAATTATCATTGGCACTGATGTTTAGTGAATATTGACATACTTAATATGCTTCCATTAATAAGAGAAGTATCAAACTACAAAACATCGATGTATGAAACATTTTAGGATTGCCAAAAGTAGTATTAAAGTAAGAGAAGGAAGTATCATTTAAAATATGCTCTTAAAAGTAATTCAACTAATGTTTTGAAGTGATTATGGTAGGATATATAATGGGGCAAGCAAATAACATACAAGCAGAATTATTAATGGGAGTGAAGGAGGTGAGCTTACCCAGCGTAGAAAAATTTGCAGGTGTGTTTCCTTCATGTGAAAGCCTTGACTTTTAACCGTAACAAGATCCTTTTTCTCCTTTCTAGCCTTTTTCTGGCTCAGTTACATGAAATAGGTTAATTGTAGGGATATCGCACACTTTTCCTATTCCATTCAAACGTTAATGTGTAATGTTTTGCTGGTATAGATGCCCGTGCGTTTGGGGGTGACATGGCTTGTTGGGAGGTGGTAATGGGCCCTAAGAAAAGGGAAGTCAAATGTACAAATAACATCAAGGGCCTCTACTCGCACTTCCATCACTCCCAAATGTCACTCTAACAATTTCTTTTGATGTAACTAATTTTTTCTAAGTTAATTATTAATTGTGTTAAACTCTTCTACAAATCTTTTATTACAATAATATAATTTTATTTTTTATAAAATTCTCTTTTAACATAATTATTTATTTTAATCAAATTATTGGTTCATCTAAATTTATGTTTAGAAAGAAACACACTAATTTTGCTCTTATCCTTCAAATAGCCTTTTCAACATAATCTATAATGGAGGGGCTGAAGACCTCAAATGTAACATGGAAAAAAAAAATCAACATGGATGCAAGAATTCTCAAAGGCTAATGTGAAAAAGACTTTAATGTGATAAATGTGTTTATTTAGTTAGATCGTTTTCTTTTCCATATGTGATTTTTCATCTACAAGGATTTACTTTTCAAAAATGAAATCATTATGGCTCTCAAATTTTGCGATTGTTTAAGCGTCAAAAGTAATGTGACAAATCGTTTTGAAAATTTTCAAAATCTATTTTATAATATTAAAATTAAAAAGAAAAAACAAAAAAATCGTTTCTCAATTTTTTTCAATGCACATCATAGTTTAAGAGATGATTCCAACGAAGTGATGTGCTGGTTTAACTATTTCAAATTTCCATTTGAATCATTAAATTATTATTATTTTTTAAATTTATTTATTATATAAAATTTAATCATATTTTAAAGTTATCTCATAATAGTTTCTTAAAATAATTATTATTGTAATAAAAAAAATCAATATTTTTTCAATAATAAAAATAAGAAGATTTATTTATACATATATAGTATATATTTTAAAAAATAAATTCCCTACTAATAAATATTCAAAGTGTTTGGATATAATAAATAAATAGCTTATAATTATTGGGTATTACTCAAAATATATAAATATTTATATTAAAATATATAAAATAATTTAAAATAAATAAAAAATGAAATTCAAATTTATTATTTTTATTTAAATATATATAAATAATTATTAATTTTTATAAATTTTATATAAATATATTTTTTTTAATAAATTATAATATAATTTTTTTGGGTTGAAAATTAAAAATTGAATCTAGAGTACGACATATACAAATGCATATTAAACAATAAAATCATTCCATCAGGTCAAATATAGACTGTCTTGAAACTGTTGACAAGTTTGTAAAGTGAAATTGACAAGTGAAATAGTGACAACTTGTCGTTATTCAACAAATACCAAACACTTCATTTTCTTCCAACTACATTCTTGATGATTAGTCTTCTCTTCTCATTGATAAGTTCATGCATCTCAAAAATATATTAAACCTTGGACATTATTTAATTTAATTAAAAAATAAATAAAATTATTATTTATCTATAATATAGATGTAGGCCTAATTAAAGATCTTCCTGAAAAGATAAGGAAAGTCAACAATGATATAATTCAATTTAAAGAGGAAAAGAAGTAAGAATCATGATTTATCTCTAATCTAAATATAGGCATAATTATGATTCTTGAGTGTAAAGGTCCATTATTATGATTCTTGGGTGTAAAGGTCTATTATTATAACTTTTGCATAACATTTTTCAATGATTTTGTGGAAGAGCATAAATTGCCGGCACCTAGGGTTGGTCAATATTACTTTCAGCCGATATTTGATCTGTGGCTCATTATTATGACAAATCTGATATTTTGAAATGTATTGGGTTGAGTTATGAGTACAATACGTTTGTCAATTTTGTTTACCAAGTGACGTTCACATATTTTTTCTGGAATCTGATTTTCAAACATCCCAAACAACATTTTGAATTTTCCATTTACCAGCTGCCAACCAACTAATAATTCTATTCAATATATCTTACATTTTACCTAGTCTGAGAATAATGTGTTTTGCCAAAATTGTTTCTATGAATTCTGCATTTAAATAGATTTATCTAAAATAAATTAAATTTAATATAATTTAAATATATTCAGTTTTTTTTTTTAAATCACTATTTTATATGGTGATTTTAAATTAAATATCAAAATTTAAAAAATATCAATTAAAAATATATTCAAATTTTCTCCTTATTAATTTAATATTAAAAAATAAAAAATATAATTTCTTCTTTGAGAAAAAACTTTGACGAGTATCATTTCTGTCAATTCTAAATTTAACATAATAATTTATTCAATGTTTCTTCTTTTTCCAGGACAATATGTTTGGTCAATTTTATATTTGTGTATTTCTAGTGGAGGCAGCGAATTTCAAAGTTTGTATTGTTTGGATGAAGTTTATTTATGATTTAAGTTTGGATTGTTTGGATGAAGTTTATTTATTATTTATATATGTATGGTTAAAGGTAATTTATTTGTTTTTTTTTCTTGTAAATAATTTTTATATAAATTTGGGTAATATTTTTAATATAAATTTGAGTAATATAATTGTTGTGTTATTAATACAATTGTAAGCTTGTGATATTTATTGTTTCGGTTTTTAGTGTTTTCTAATTCTCTTTCTCTCTGTCTTCTCTTCTTTATTTTTATTGTCATTTTTTAGAGACATTATATTATCTTGATCTGGACAAGACAGTAGTATATAACAATAAATTTGTGAAGAACCGAGTTGTATAATTATAGTCGTCTGTGTTGTAGTCCCCTTGAGCTCATATGAATGCTTTCCTTGTCCCTTATTTTATACTTTTTGATTGTTATTATGTCAACTTGCACATTAAGACTGCCCAAATTTAAAATCCTTTCTAAATATAAAAGCACCCTAATATATTTAGGCATATAAGATGAATTAAAAAAATATCCAAAATATATATTTTAATATTCATTATTAGCATGAGTCTATTGAGCATCTACAAGCATTTAGAGAGCATTCACTATAACATTCAATTTCATGTTAGAGACATTGCATTATATTAGTTTGGTTGTTGGTCAATGAATTATTGTAATTATTGAATTGTTTTTTTCAATATTATACACTATTGAGGCTCATGACAAATATCAAAAAAACTTAACGATTCCTTTGTGTAACACAGACTTGAAAATATCTTGTTTTCTTCATCATTTTCAAATCTAGCTACCCAATTATAACACAAACTAGAAGAAGTGCATTTTCTTAATGATTGGAAGGAAGCATTTTATACCTACTCGACACTTCCTAAAAATGTGATCGCTATAAATTTAGAACCCAAATATGTCATGTTGATGTAACCTCCTCTATTTGATACATATTTTTAGAGTTTTTCTCATCTTACTATAAACCTTGATCTACACTATCATACTTCAACATCTATTTCTATATCTCACAATTTTCAATATACATTTCTAAACCCTCATTTTGTATTTATTTCTATGATTTTATAAAATTAATTAAAACTATTACTTATTTATTTTTTTAATTCAAATAAAAACAGGGTTTTGACTAGACCCCTCAACTAGGTACAAAGACAAAGATAGGTGTGACAAAAAAAACTAGAAACACGCATAGAATAAAACTACATCCAAGCAGAACACACAGAAAAAGGGGAACAGTCAGCAAACCGGCGATCTCCTGTCAGCAAAAACAACCCCTACAAACTAAAAAAGGATAACAAACATGTAGAACTAGGTTCCTCACCCTTTGTCTCATTTCTAGCAGTGAAGGACCGTGTTAGTTGATTCAGTGGTTTGTTCTTGTAGTTCCTTTTCTTTCCTCCGCACCATAGTTCATTCCTCCTGTTAATCAAGAGTTGAATCCCAAAAAAAAGTAATGGATATTTTGATCTACTCAATGGCCTGAAAATCACTAGAAACATAAGTCCCTTTGCCTTTAAATAACAAATCTTTTGGTTCTTCCAAGGCTTCTTCTCTCTCTTAATTCAACATATTAGTATTTTTAATCGCCAAATCCTTAGGGTCCTCTCACGTTTAAGGTGTTTCATTTCGAGTGAAATAGATGCTTCGGGAGATGAATGCAAAGTATCACTTTCTCGATAACCAGCGCTTATTTCTATAAATAAATTTGGAAGGGCCTCTTTCTACCAAGAAGTCTCTACTTTTATTTTTTTTAAGATCTTATAGGTCGTAGTCAATTGAATTATTTCAAAACAATGATAGCAAAATGGTAACCTCTCATAATTTAAGGGCTGTGAAAGAATCCAATCTTTCACTTTCAAATCAATTTGTTATGGAAGTTCATGCTAATTCATGCAAATAAGGATCTTAGGAAAAATAGTGTGAGTATATTTTTAAGTTTATATTTTTAAGTTTATATTTTTACATGTATTTTAAACCTAATTAAATGTGTATGAATATTTGTATTGTAATTTGATTGAAATATATTTATTTATGATATATTTGTATGAATTTGTATTATTTTTTATGTACTTTATTTTTATAGGGTTAAATATTTTTTCGTATTGTAATAAATATAAATTTTTTTAGGGTTTTCAAATGTGTTTCCCCTTTTAAGGTAAGATCTTATTGCACATTTTGTCAAATTTGAATCTATCTAATTGTTATAGGGTTTATTCAATTACATGATTTTATACTTGCAACTCCAAACTTATATTTACATGATTCAAAATATTAGATAAATTTTTATAAAACATTTTGTTATCAAACCTTAACGTATTTTTAAAACTATGATTTTTTAATATTTTTTATTAAAGTGATATTCTTAAAACCATACTCATTGATTGGATAAATTATATAACTTTTTTGTCTTTGTAATGTAATACATTTCTTGTCGGTGTCTCTAACCCTTCCTCAAACATATGCTTCTTATCCTTGATGATGGGTATATAAAAACACTCAAAACTTTAGAATTTAAAATTTATAAACAGCATTATTTAAAAATTATTTATAATAACTTTAACTTATAAAAATAATCTAATATCTCTAAATACATTTATTGTTATGGATAAGTATATGATTTTGTTCAATATAAATATTGTATGCAATTCTATAATTTTATACTTTCAAGAATGTAAATTTACATGGTATAATCTTAAAATGTATTGTATCGTATCAATAATAATAATCAATTGATAGTATTCATGTTTAAATACACATACTCAATATAAAATTATAAAATATTAGAATCTCTTCCAAGATAGGCTATGGTTTAATACAAATTTGATAGTGCTTCCTACTTATGTCTTTCTCCATAATCCAATGATAAAAGATCCTTATTGCCTTGTGTATACATGTCTTTCTCATATATTGATGATTCCCAATGTTTGATGACTTATTGAAAAGTGAGAAATACTTATTACGGGACCAAGATGAATCTAGACCACAAAAAGGCATCAAATGGGTTAAATGTACTATTACAAAAGCATGTTTGAAATGGTAAAGGTTTAGATATATATCTGAGTGTTCTTAGATAAATGGAAATACATTGAGATGAATAATTACCTTATTATAATTATTGTAATATTTTTCCATGTAATATTTTTCCATGTAATAGTCATGCACAATGATCTAATAAGTTGTATGTGTGATAGGATTTTTAATTATTATTGTAATTTTTAGTTTATTTTTATTATCAAAAAATAATAGAAGAATATATTAATATATAAGTGTAGAAAATGACTTTTTATTTTAATTATTAAATAAATGATGATTAATTGTTTCAAAAATCTTATTAATTGTTTGTTTATAATTATATATAAATGTTGTGCTACTATATAAAACATTATTATCATTATGTGATATATGTGACATGGATTGAGAGGAGCTAAGAATTCGTGGTATGACCATGTGTTCTCAATATGGTCTCGAATTTGATGGTGAATAAGATGCATGGTGAAAATTAATAAACCATTAGTTTCTCAAAGGCCTAGAATCTCCCAAATCACTCGACCCTATTTTAAGAGAAATGGCCCCCATTGTGTGTAGTTTTAGAAGAAGATGTCATAAATTTTTACAATATTAAATTTCTTTAAGCCATTTTCTATAGTAAGGAATTTGACATATTTCGACAATATTTAAGAGAAGAAAATATTTGTTTTTTTTAATGTTAAACTCTAATATCAATTATTTAATTTTTTTTTTTTTTGGGTTAATGTATTACAATTAAGTTGATTTTTTTTGTGAATTATCTTTTCAATATCTAAAGTTCCTAAAAAGGAAGGAAAATAATGGTGCATGAGTTATTCATTGAACACTAGACATAAACCAAGGTAAAAAGGAAAATTGAATTCAATAATGTTATCTTGTACTTACATGATTATGGTTTAGAGTCCTTATCAAAGTGCATGAAACGTGTGGTAAGATCGTTCCAATATTTCCTTTGGAAAATGAATCCATAATTGGTCATTAATTTAAAAGGTGTATGACAATCAATGTTGATCATGGAAATGCTTGTCATTAACACTGGACTTTTGTATATTGATTTGCATAAGTTTATAAATTTATTTAATCTATTTAATAGACTTAATAACTTTTTCAACTTTATTTTGAGTTGAAGTATTTTATACTATTAATGGTAACATGATAATCTACATCAAAGGGTACCCAAGATTGGAAATCCATGTAAACATATAAAAAGTTGTGTGCATTATAGTTGTACAAATGTATATTATATCTATGTTTAATAAAAATAATGATTTCATCTCATGTATGTTTCTTCATTTGATTTCCATTCTAAGGAGGTGCAAAAAATTCTTGCTTACCACTTTTTTTATTTTTATCAATTTTCAAATGAAACCATCCCAAACCAAAGTTTTTCTTCAAAGATATTAATTATTCCATATAGAGATGATGGTTGTTGGCAATCCAAATTTGATCCATACAAGTTCAAAATGCATTAATTTTTTATAAATTCTTTTTACATTATATAATGTATTTTTAAAGAACTACATTTTGTTTTGTAAATTTTATATGTATTTTAATATAATATATTCAAATATGTTTTTTAAAAATAATTTATATAGTAGATATTTAAAAATATTTTATAGGTATTTATTATTTGTAAAGTTATATTTGTATAGGATATTTGTGGACTTGTCAACTAATTTTTTAAACTAAGCATTATTGATACAATTATTGACTTCTAGTGATCATTTTACCTCTTCTTAATATTCCCTAATTATCATTTTATCTCTATTCTCTCCTCTTTTATTTTATGCCCTTTGACAAAGATATTTTGTATGATCTTGATCCTACTAATATTGTAGTGTAGACACTAGGTCTCACATAACCAATTGTATGATTGTGGTTGAATGTGTGTTGTGATCCACTTTAGGTCATATGGGTGCATCCTTTGTCGCTTAATTTTCACTTTGTGTTTAATATAATTTTAGCTTGTGCATCAATAGGGTAAAAATTTAATTTCAAGTTGTTTATAAATATGAATTCACCATAGTACATTTAGGCATATAAGATTAATTGAAAGGAAATTTTTAAAAATAGTATTAATTGTTCACAGGAGTATATTGACCATCTACAATAAATTAGAGATTATTTATTGTAATATTGAATATCTTGTTAGTGACACATTGCATTGTACTAGTTTTCTTATTCTCTAATGTATTATTGTATTCATTAGAGTGTTATTTTTGATATTATATAGCAAAGAGCATAATAAAAAAATTCATGGAAAATTTATAACTATTACTTAGTGTAACATATACCACAAACTTATTTTTTTCCTCGACTCTTTCAAATTTAGTTATTCACTTTTGGCATGAAGCAGAAAAAGAAAAAAATTATGATGAGCATAAACAAGTTTCAAAAACTTACACGAGATTTTTGGAGCCTTGGATTTGAATTAAATAGTTTTTAGAATATTTTGTTCCTACCTAACACTTATTATAAATTTAATCACCAAAATTTTATATCTTAAAGACATCATATTGATGGTTTTTACAAACTCTTTTATTTGATAAATATTTCCAAGATTCTTATTATCTTATCACAAAACTCTAATTTTAATTCTTAATATTAAATATATATTTATAAACACTTTTTTTTTTCAAATTTATTTCTTTAGATTTATAAAATTAATTAACTATTATTTACTTTTATATATATATTAATTCTATTTAAATGTTTATAAATATTTGTATTACAGTTTGATCAAAATCCATTTATTCATCATTTTCTTCAACACTATATTCCTATAAATTTATCTATTTATTCAATTTTATTTATGATTTATTGATGTACTTTCTACTCTAAAATGAGATCTTTCATTGCATGCTGATATTATTATTACCCATAACTTCTATTTACTTGAGTAAAGCCCCAAGGTAATCTCAAAATTTCGGAATTATTTTTTCAAACCTTAGTGTCATCGAAAAGATTTTTTTTAAGGTTTTGTTAAAGTCATATTCTTCAAATTATACCCATTAATAATAGATACTAATTTTTTTTTTTTGTTTTGTGAGTAATACATCTCTTATTATATATAGAAATGTGATTTTGATTAATATAAATAATAAATGTCATTTCATTATTTTTTGCTTTCAAACATATAAATATACATAGTATAGTATTATCATGTTTTTCTTATTATATATCATGTTAATATAAATATACATAGTATAGTATTATCATGTTTTTCTTATTATATATCATGTTAGTATTAGTGTATAAATTCCTATTTTCTATATTAACAAATACATCTTCAATAAAAGAATTATAAAATTTTAGAAAAAAAAATGTTATTTTTCATATTTATGTATACATTCTCAATAGAAAACTATAAACTTTTAGAATCTCTTTAAAGATAGATTAGGCTTTCATGTAATTTTTGTTTTTGAAAAAAAATGCTATTTTTCATATTCATATATCCGTCCTCAATAGAAAACTATAAACTTTTAGAATCTCTTCCAAAATAGATTAGGGTTTAATGCAATTTTTGTAGTGCTCCCTATTTCTCCCATTTCCAACGATACAAGAGTTGTAATGGCTTATATAATCGAAACAAAACATTCAATCAAACATGTGTAACAACCACATCCTCATGCATAATGGCATACATAAGCTATCGAAATTATATGTAGATTCAAGGTCAAAAAAATCGCATGCCATAGGAGAAACACATCTATCCATAAGAATTTCTAAGGATAAATATTTTATACAATATCTACAATGAAGTGGAGAGGTAGGGATGATGAAAGCCAAAATGTCCTAGCAAAACAATAAGGAAAAATCAAAAATATAGAGCACATCAAAATGATGGTAATGTTCAGCGATTTGGAATAAACAAAAGGATCCAAGAATCAATAATGGAGAAACACATAAGATAGACCTTATAAAAAGCATATCAATAACAATCAGAATAATATTTATCCTTAGAAAGGAACGTATCATGTAAGGCAATATATGTAACACTATATAAGCAATGGGTAACTTTAATAAGAAGGCACCATAAAGAAAGTATATAGGACACCCTAGAAAAAAATTAGATCTGATATGAAATATAGGAAAAATCCAACTCTTAACGCATATAAGAGTGTACTGGTTTACAAAAATGTAATAGGTAAAGTGGTGTATATGTATAATACTTTATACTAAACATTAATATATGAGCATAATTTAGATAAAAATAAAATACAACATAATAAAATAATTTAATTATATTAAAATAATTGTAAAATACAAATTTAGAGTTTTAAAATAAATATTAAATTATATCAATTTTGTTTGATTTTGAAAGAGGAATTTAAGTGGAAATAGATTCAAAGATAAAACCAAAAACATTTTCTATTATAATAAATTTAAAAAATGACCACCAATGTTATGGTATGCTATTTGGCTTCTCAATAACATAGTGGTACACTTCTCAATAACATAATGGTGCACTTTTGCTTTTTTTTTAAAAAGAGACTACGTTTATGGTAAAAAAACACACTTCTAGTTAAATAGTGCCATATCTTAGAATATTTTTTAGGATTTCTTCATCTACTCCTCTTCAAAAACTTCTCTCTTTTTATGACTCGCTATGGATCTTTCATAATTATTTTTCCTTCATGCAAGCTCAAATGATCTTGTAAACCTTTTAAAATATGGGTAATTATTCATCTACCTCAATCAAGGCCATTTTATTAGTAAAATGGTAAGCAACAATCAATGTTATTCAATAAAAAGTCTAATGTATTATGAAGATCCCTACCCTTATCTACATTCTTATCAATAATATACAAGCAAATAGTGAATGGTATATATTATTTTATAGATTAAATATTATATATTATAAATGAAACTTTGTTTTAAGATTCATCCATTATTTTTTATTTTTCACTTTGTAACTATTATTATATCAACTTATATGTTAATAGGTTTCAAATTAAAATTCAAGACAAATTAAAATTCAAACTAAGTACAACTTAGACATTAAATATCAAATAGAATAAAATTTAGTTTTATTTGTTTAGAATAGTTTATATATCATATACAATATTTTAGAGAGTATTTATTAAAGCATTTAAGTTCATATTAGTGTAATTTGTAATGCAATGTATTATCTTTTGGATAATGAATTATTATAATTAATGGCATATTTTTTTATATTGTACATTATTGACAGTCTTGAAAAATATCAAGAAAATTTAGCTATTTCATAATGTAGCATAGATCTCAAAACATATTATTTTTCTTTTTATTTTTGAATCTAATTTCTAAATTAAGATGTGAAGGAGAATTACATTTTCTTAGTGATCAGAGTAAAGTTTCAAAAAACTAACAAAGTTTAGTGAGCCTTGGATTTGAAAAACAAAGTTTTTAAAAAAATTGCACTTATCTAACACTTTACAGAAACATATTCATTATAATTTTGAAAACTAGAAATATAATTTTGATGGTTTGTATAAGTTCTTTTATTTCACTCAATTTTTTATAGTTTTTATTGTCTTACCATAAAATCCTGATATTCACTATCATACTTTAATAACTATTTTCATATCTCTCAATATTAAATATAAATTTATAAACCCTCATTTTTTAATTTTTTTAATACTTTTTTTAAAAAATAATTAAATTTGATTTATAATTTTACATTTGTTAAAGTCTTAGTTATATGTTTATGAATATTTATACTGTGAGTTGATTGAAATTTATTTAATCATAATATATTTATTTAATCTGCTTTGCTTTCCATACTCCTCACCTCTTTAAAGTTAAATATTTCTTCATATTATGATAAATTTAAAATTATTTAGGATTTCTTAATATGTTTCCTCATATAATATTAAATATTATTTCACATAATCTCAAATCTAAATCTATCTAATTGTTTTAGATTATATCTCATTTTATTCTTGTAGATTTACTACCCTAGCTTTTATTTATTTGATTCCAAGACAAGTAGGTAAATCTCAAAATTTTGAAATTATATTTTTAAAGTCTGACATGCTTTCAAAACTGTGCCTTTTCATGTTTTTCTTATGGTTTTATTAAATTCATATTCTTTAAACCATACCCATTTATTGTATATAAATTATTGTAAGTGTTTAATTTTTTTCTTTGATGCCAAAGATGAATAGATTTAAAATGAACTCAATGGGAAAACAGATTTTAAAGAGCTAAATGCATTATTTCATAAGTGTGTTTGAAATGATGAAGGCAGATAGATGTATAAGAGTGCTATATTAGAAATGGAATGACATAGAATAATAAACATTAGATCAGAACTGTTGCAAGATTATGGCATGTATAATGACCGAAGATCATTGATGTTTTACATGATGTCTAACCATTATTATAGTTCATATTCAATCTTTACTACCATAAACAATGGAATAATAAACTACTATATAGGATGAAGTTTTATTAAAACATTATTAAAGTGATGATCAAGTACTTAAGAATTAAGATCTTAATCATTAGTTTGTCATTTTATATAAAATTTTTTTAACTATATAAAATAGTACTAACAATATTGGAGTCATGTGGCATCAATGGAGAGGAATTAGGACTTTAAGGTATGACCATCTCTACTCAATATGATCTTGAATCCAATGAGGATGATGGTGTATGGTGCAAAGTTTCATTTCTCTAGTTCATTTTAAATTTCATTTTCTATATGAATATTTTCATTTTATATGTTTGATTATAAGTTTATAGAGAACAATTTGTATATTTAGAATATTTTCTTAAATATAAAGTCTATTATACATTTTAAATTATATTGTTTTATCTTTTTATTTTAATATTATTTTACTTTTAATATTAAAATAAAATGAATAAACACTAATATAATATTAGATACTTGGTAATGTTGGTCTTGATTTATTTTTGATTTATATAAATTATGTGTATACATATTGCTCTTTATACAATTCCCTCCTATCCACTCATTTTATATGAATCTAACTTTCCCAATTTTCTATCAGTCACCTACAAAAATTCTCTATTATATGCTTAAATTGCTCATTCTCATACTCAACATATATTTAGAACATCGTATTAGTGTTATTTCCTTTCACATGAGTCCATAAGAATCCAAATACCTATAAAATTCTTGAGGCATACAATTCTAATGAACCTTTTTTTTTCACCAATTAACAATCATTTTCAAATTTAAATTATTTTTATAGGTTACCTTGTAAATTTTTCATGTTGGTGGTGTGAGAAAATACTTAAAGAGTTTTATATAAATACATAATAATTCTAACCCTATTTACTAATCTAGCATTCTCAAGTATGCACTAAGAAACAATTCACATTCAAGGGGATTGCTTTAAAATTCTCAAATTAAAAAATAGTCATAAAGAGCAAGTCCTAACCAAGTGTGAAGCACCTAAGCTAAGTTAAGTTTATCATTATCAAGTGTTGAAATCTATATTACATGTTGTATTTTTAAAAGGGGTATAATTGCATACATACAACTAACATAGAGAACTATATGCAATTTGACTTCCCTCCTTGAAATATTAGATATGTAGGTAACACTTCATTATATAATGGTTGAGGTTAGTTCAACTCACCTTTCCTCCCATTTTACAAATGTAAACCTAATGTTTAAAATGGATATGGGGTTTTGAAGTGAAGAAAATCTGTTTTTAGATTTGTGCACATAGCAAGCACCTAATACCATCCAAGAAGTTAGTTTTCAAATAGGTGCAACAACTTATGTTAAAACAGTGAGGCACATTTCATAGAAAAGGATCTGGAAATAGTAGACACCTTCGTATTGATGCAAACATCTATATTTTGATGAACTCATCTAAGCTAATCCACACAATCATACTCCTGATCCTAGCACCACTTAATCATTTCCAGTACTTTTTTAAACCTACACAGTGTCATTCCTGCATAGAACACTAACAAGTTAAATATTGTAATCCCTTACATTATTTCCATCTATAATAAATTGTTATTATTTAATTAAAGTCTATTTTAACATTCATATTTTTATATTATTATTATACATTAAACAATCTGAATAATTTTAAAAGTTTTATTTTATTAAATCGCATTTAATCCAAAAATAATTTAAATAATATCAAAAATAAAAAAAGATTTTAAAATTCAAAAATTTACTTCCCATTTAATAATATAATACATTTTTTTTATTTTTTTTTTAAATTATACATCACCCTCAATAATAAACTTTATTTAAAAATTTACAATTCTAATTTTTACGTATTCATAATACTTTAATTTTAAAAATTAACAATCATGTATGATATAGTTATTTAGGAGGGAAAAAACAAAGCCATTACATTATTAAATAACTAATTACAATTTTTTAGTATAAATTTTGTGATTGGTGGATTGTATAGATCCCACCAATAAGAAATGGCAATCGATAGATTTGATTTGGCTGCTCTATAAATTGATTTACATTTGACCATTGCGGGTAATCACAAATATAAAAGTTGATCGAGAGGGGCACATTTCACCACGTGTTGAAAGCTGCGGATGCTCGTTTCCATATAAAGGAGACTAGTGCTGTGGTAGCAGCTGTCTTGTAATACAGCAAGCTTCGTTACAGTATAACAAAATGGGCCGAGCTCCGTGCTGTGATAAAATGGGAGTAAAGAGAGGTCCTTGGAGTTCGGAAGAGGATCGGATACTCCTCGATTTTATTCTCAGAAATGGCCATGGCAACTGGCGTGCGCTGCCTAAGCAAGCAGGTTCAAATTCTTCACCTATTTCACACCTTTTTTAATTAATTTGGGATTGTGAAGCAGGGTATTTAGGGTTTAAACACAAAACAGCATATTTTATTTTATTTTTAAAAATATTGATATTCGGTCATGGCGGAAGGACTTTTAAGATGCGGTAAAAGCTGTCGCCTGCGGTGGAAAAATTACCTGAGACCAGACATTAAACGTGGAAATTTTAGTCCCGAAGAAGTGGAGACTATTATTAATCTTCAAAAACTTCTGGGCAACAGGTTTGTTAGATTATCCTTAGTTACTTGCTGATTTGTTACTTCCACCATGGTGATTTAGGCCTATAAGCTGATGTTACTGTGTTACAGGTGGTCTGCTATTGCCTCACGCCTGCCTGGAAGAACAGACAATGAGATAAAAAATGTGTGGAATACTCAAGTGAAGAAACAAGTTCTGCGAATGGGAATGGATCCGGTGACACATGCAGCAGTAACGCATTCAACGTCCTCTGCTTCGTCGAGTTTTGTTTCACTTCATAACGCAGAGTACAGTGATGCTTCCCTCATCGCCAGTCCATCGATGGACAAAGATACTCTTGAAGCCACTGTAGCGTTACCATTTCCATGCCCACCAAAAGCTTCGTCTGGTTCTCCCACCACTAGTGCCTTCAGCGTGTGCGATTCATTCTATGATTCAGCCGATCTCTCAATCGAAATCTTTTCGTCTATGAGTAGCATAGACAATGAGACTCTCAGTGCGGATTCAGGTTGCATAAATTCTTTTGAGATGGATGTTGGGTTTGAAGATGAGACTACGCACCACGACTTACTAGTAGATGAGACATTTGTCTTGGAAAACCAGAATATTGAAGATGAAGAAAGTTGGTTGCCAAGGGAAAAGGAAGAGGAGCAGAGCTCAAGCCCGAAAGCTCATTATTTCATGTCTGCCTATCCAGAAAATGATTTCTTGAGTAGCATTGATGTTGTAGACAGTACAACTCTCCACATTCCTGATTTTGAAGATAATGATGACGACACTGATTACTGGTTAAACGTTTTGAGGCAAGCCGGATCATCACCCACTAAGGCTGGAATTTCAAATTCCCCCCTCCTATGAATTGAAAATTTGCTTAAGGATTGATATGTTTACTGCATGTAATTTGCTTACGGTCTATACAAATTTGTAAATTATACAAATTGATATTCTATCTTAATAATGAATGTTTTTATCCGTGTTTTCAGATTTTATTGAATGTTTTATGTTTACAGATTTTTAGCACACGCCGCATTATTTAAATATCTTCATACTTTTGAAATGCGACGTTCTACTTATATTTTAGAGACTATGTCAGCGAAAAAGTTTAGTGGATGATAGAAAAGATTTTCCAGGTTTCGAATGGGTCAGTCCTTCTGACAATGATCTGTTTTTAATTGGTTTATTTGTTATCGTTATTTAAGTTATCAATTTTTTTTGGGGGGATGTACTAAAGTTTTCTTTGGGTATGATCTAATTTGTTTGTTGTTTTTATGACCTTTAAATCTTTTTATTTTCAAGAGTTGATTAATGTTATTTTGATAGTATGTCTTTTACCACTTCTTTTAATAGTTTTATATATATTTTATTTATACTAAATTATAAATTCTATTTCATTCAAAAAAACATTACATATTATAATTATTAATTTATTAAATTATAATATATATTTTTTATCATTAAACTTAAGATTTATAATTTTTATTATATATACATATCTACCAGGTGGCTCCACTTTAGTAGCTTGACAAGTTTGACAAATGTTCTTCTTTAGTTAGGTCGTTTTCCATATGTGATTTTCCATGTTCAAGATTTCTAACAAGGTAGGTTAAATATTAGACTGCCTTGCAGCATTTGACAAATTCGTTGTCATTCAATAAATACCAACAACTTCATTTTCTTCCAACTACACTTTTGTGATTAGTCTTCTTTTTCTATTGACAAGTTTTTGCATCTGAAAATATCTTCAATCTAATAATATTGCAGATTACTTACATGTCCTTTCATTTCTGTTTATCGCCCAAGTAGACTTCTGCACCCCTTACAAATTTAACTTATTTTAAATTTGGGTAGAATTTATTTATACAATATCATGAACAGAAAATTTATTAAGAAATTATATTGTTATTATGCATTAAAATTTTCTTCCAAATTTAACCATTAAATTATAAAGTCTTTGTGCAATTTTCTTACAATCTTAAAAAGATGATATATTTTTAAACCATAAAACGAGAGGGGGACAAAAACAAACCACCATGGATCCATCTGAAAAGAGAAGCAAGGTCAACAATGATCTGCTTTCGTCTTTGAATATAATGTGTTTTTGCCAAAATTGGTTCTTTTAATTCTGCAGCCACCGAGATTTAGAAAGAATCAAACTTTAACATTATTTAAGCATATTCAACATTTCTTCTCACTAATCTAATTCAGGAAATGAAAAATATAGTTTCTTCAAATGTATTATTTTGCATTTTAAGGAAAAAATCTGAACTATCATTTCAATAAATTTTGATAATCTTTTCAATCCAATCCCTCTTAATGGAAAAAAAATCTAGTTTTGTCAAATTTGTTCTTTTACATTTTGAGGTCTTTTTCACCAGGTGTTGATCGAGGACTTTTGCTTCCATTGTGTCACTATGATGGTAGCTCTCTTTTTGTTTTACTCTATTTTTATATTAAAAATATAAAATTATTGAAAAAATCAATGTTAAAGATTTACAATTCATTAATAATTTTGATAATAATTTTGATTGTAACTTGTTAAGTATAGTAATATGTTATTTTTAGAAAAATATTAGAAGTAATATACTTAACTCTTATCCAAGATTTTGGTTGACTATAATTAAGGTCCATCAATAGAAATTAGGATAAGGTAGAGTTGTAATTATTTAGAATCAAAGATGGGATCTATAGATACTTATGGATAGGATTATGCTTCCTAGACAACACAAGTTAACCATGTCCTTTGACTGTGCACTCATTCACATTGACTTTAACTAATATCTAACAATGAAAAATAGAGTAACACAAAACTATGTTAACTCAAAATTTGAACAAAAGCTTAATATATTTCAAAATAGATTCATGTTCTTTGAACAACAGTGCATGTTAGTTGTGTCTATTGACTGCAGACATTTACATTTTGATTGTGATGAAACTATGACTGCTTCACCACCTATGCTTGTGTTTTCTAAAAATGTTGATACACTTCTAAATCTAAAATTTTACACAAAGATACCTCTAATGTAAAACCCTAATTCCTAGATAAGAATTAAATTTATATGAAATAGGAGGTGTCAGGTGAAAGAGATTGAGTTCACTTGACCTTTGTCAATTCATGTTGAATGACCAAGTGTTGCATTACATTTGTAATACTCTGAGGAGGGCTCAAACTCAAATGTATTTCTCCCACTAACTTGTATGTGTAATAAAAGTGTGAATGTAATTCTAGATGATCCTTCTTCTATTTTACCTTTGGCACAATGATGCAAATATGGATTCAGCCTTTGTAAACTTTGAATTCAGCTTCAACAATTCTATAGATAAATAATGAAATTTTTGTATAGATATTGATAGTGGGGAGTGTCACCATTAATGACTTAAGAGTAGCTTTGTATTTAGAGACATTTTGACTTTGAATTAGGAGACCTATTAGCGTGCAAAAGTTGACCTAATTATAATGAAATGGACCAAAAGAGAATTTTAATGAAACCTAACCCAAAATAAACTCTCCAAATTACATTTGGATAATGTTTTTCTTTATAGATAGATCTATTGACCCATACCTATCCCCCAAACCTATCTAGAAACATCAAACATGAAAGATCCCCAACTCAATTTGGAGACACAAAATATACAGGGTCTTACAAGACAAAGATATAATTATGATTATTTACCTTTAGAGAATGCAGATACAAAAATATATTGCCCAGATTTGCTTCAACAGTGAATAAACAAAAGTTACAGTACACAGCAATGTTATAAAGGGTATGATGAAACCCAAAATAAGCAAGAACCTGGAAGTATGCACAAATTTGGACGCTGTGTAAAAACACAGTCGCCGACGTCGGTCGCTGATGATGCCGACGTCGGTCGATATCCTGCCGCCGTCGGTCGCCTGGCGGGCGATCTCTGCCTTCCTGTGACTCCTGTGACTGCCTGTCTGCCGGCGTCGGTCGCTGATCGGCCGATGTCGGTCTATATGCCGATGCCGGTCCCTGTAAAACCCTGCGGCCGAACTGTGCCCTTTCCTTTTCCGGATCTGCCGGTACGGCCTAGTGCCGATCTGTCTATCCGTACGGAATCCGTACCACACCGGCTCTGACTATAAAATATATAAACCTGGGATCAAAACATAGGATAAATACCTGGAGACCTTTGCATAGGCTGAACCCTGGTATACTCTGTGGATGGCCTCTGAAGCTTCCGATCTGACCAATATGCACAATCTGGATTCCGTCTCGAATCCACCTCTGACAAAGCACTGGGTTTTCGTCCAATTCCTTGCCAATCTACTGAAGGGTTTCGTCCTCAGAGATTCCAGCTGAATCACCGATTCAAGCTTCTCAGAATAATTTTGCAAAAGAAGATATTAGATAATGCAAATGCTTTGCTTTCCCCTTCTTTTAAAGCCTTCCAAGGAAACTTCTAGAAGAAGTTAATTTTATTTTCATAATAATTTAATTAATTAATTAAACCATTTTAATAGAAAATTGGGGACATTACAAAACATGTCTAAAAACCACTAATAATATAGAAGATCAAAATTGAGAATCCCCATGACAAAATTATAAAGATGAAAAACAAATAGAAAAACATGTGAAAAATAGAAAAAAAAGACTCAAACAAACACACCAATAGATGTTTTATTCATAATCAATAGTCTATATGTGAAAACAATATTAAAGAACATTAAATATGAGCCTATACCAAATTTGTGTGTGTACATATTCCCCCTATTTATTATAATAATGAAATTTCTAGAAGAAATCAGAGAAGAAACCTAAGTGTGTAAAATATAATTTTATTTTGACTTGAAATTTAATTGTGTGAGATACTTAATAACAAAACCTACAATAACACAAGTAGTAGTCAAAGTCCATATATGAAATCTCAATGTTTGAATTTAAGATTGAAAAGTAAAGAGTAAGGATGGGGTACACCTATATGCATGGAGAGAATGCTCATGTTATAAAAAGTGGAGATGTCATGAGTCATTAGCTGACCCAAACAAGTGTAACAATGATACTTTCAATCACTTTCATTTCCTATCAAGGGAAACAAACAATCCCTCAAGTGATAATGAGAGAGTAGTAGGTAATTAGGTGTCACTCAACTCCTGAAAATATTAACTCGAGTAACTGATCTAGATGTATTCTTGTACTCCAAGATAAGAGGTTGGATAGATGTGCCCTCTTGTTGAGGCACTTAGAGACATAGTTTTTTATGTTGAATCATTAACAAATAGAGAGTAATCAAGTATCAATATTGAATTACTAATCAAGCCTTTGACTTGGAAAGATTCATACTCTAACTCTCATGAATAGGGAGAAGTACCGAGTGTACCAATTTAAAATAAGATGTAACTATGATGGGTTCATTATAAGTGATGTTAAGGTTGTTGAGTGTCACTATAAGTGAACATACCTCACTTGTAATAAAAAAATAGATCCACAAAATGGGTTTGCTAGAAGTAATTCCAAGGTCGTTGAGTGTCTCTAGACTCAAAATTATATTACTTTTAATAGAATGAATCACATTTTTATATATAGATCTAAATTATAAAATTTAATATCGAAAAAGAATAAAGAATAATCATGCCCCCATCATGATCTTAATGATAATAGATATGAATTGAAATAACAACTATTCATCTTTGACTTTGTAAATGTATTTTATTAGATATGTGCATAAACCAATATCATGCTTCATAAAATTTAAAAATATGAATGCAAAAATGTCATGCCCCCTATGAATCTATGCCATATAATATAAAATGTCATGCATCTATGTGCTTAACTGTATTTTTTTGTGAAACTTATATTTTTTGCTTTTGTAATTGTTTTGCAAATGTAACCAAGTGTGTATGAATTTTTACTCAAATTTAAGTAAATTGAGTGCATATTTATGTCATATGCCCCCATAATATATATTTGATGTGTTAATTTATGTCATATATCTAGTTTCAAAATTGTTTTGAATTTTTTGAAACATGTATCCTATATGCGCAATTTGATATTTGAATTTATTTGAATCTTTGAAATCTATATTTTGTCTTTGATCTAATTTTTTGAATAACTTTGATTCTTTAAAATCTTTTATTTTTATTTTTATTTTATTTGACATGATTAAGTACACCTACATAGCATATGCCCTCAATAATTGTACCCATGTGTATACTCTATTATAAAATTGTAAGACTTTTGTCATAAAATTATAGTGTACAAACAAGTTGAACCATTCTAAACCTTATATAACGTGCTAAAATATTATCTATGTTGGCTTTTTTTTTGTAATAATCCTGATGTATGCACCCTTTTGATGTGAAGGATAATAGTATTGAACACATCATATTAAAATAAAAAGTACATTTTGAATAAGTTTAAGTAAAGTGTAATTTGTGTGACTGAATAGCTTTTTGAATTTTAACCATTTTCACACACTTGTAGTTAATCATTTTTTAAAAATAATGTGTTAATATGATAAATATAGTTTATGGGTATTTTATAATGATTGGTGAAAGCAATTGTCATATAGCAATAAATATGCAAAAAAAAATTGCATATAATAAAATAAAAGCTAACTCTTGAATTTTTGAAACGGTTAGTAGTCATGACTAAAATATTAGCATACAGAAGGGTACATTATTTTTGTTCCAATACATTTCAAGGTCAATGATTTTGGTACATACCACTCAACATATTGTGTATACATGTTTAAAAAGGATTTATTATAAAGTTTTGAAAATAAATAGTCAACCCATATAAATTAGTTGGTTGAAAATATATTTGTAATTTATTTTCATATTGATAACTTGTGATTCTTGCCCTTTAGTTAAGAAAACATTTTGCATAAGAAAGATCTTGAAATTACCTAATTTGAATAGGTGGAGGTAACCCTATAGTCTGAATCTATTCCAACACTTGTATGCCATGAAAACTCATTTTTTTATTTATTTACACCCTTCACATACTTGTTCAAAAACTATCATGGACTTGTCCATGGGCCTGTCCACCTTATTGAGGACCTATCCATGTTACTATAGACCTATCTGAGTGGATGTTAAGATTTTTAAATAAAAAAAGGTTATTTTATTTTTTCATACTTGTATAGGTTTGTTGAGTTATATTTTTTGTCTTTTTTATCATAGACTGGTATGCAATCACAATTATTTAGGCATGGACATATGATGGAAACTCTCCAAGCATTTCCCTTAAGTGATGAAGAGAGAGACACTCTTGATGTAATCGATCTTAGTCATTTTGGTTGATTAGATGTGATGTCATATAATATGAACATGATGACAGTAATAGTAGAATGATACTTATAACTTTTGGCTCCACATGAGGGAGATGATCATGACACTAGAGAATGTTTAGAGGATTTTGAGACTACCTATGGTTAGTACTTATGTAGCCTTACAAATTAGTGGTGATCTTATCACATAGGTGTACCAATATATGATTACATGCTCCAAGGGAACCTGATATGCTTCTAATAATACTACTATTTTTATCAAGAATTCTATTATAAAATGTTTTAGATGTGTAGAAATTACTTTTTGGATTATTGGTAGTAACAATGTATAAATTTCATACATGATGCATCAGTTTGTTCAAGATATAGAGTAATATGGTACTTTGTACTCATTTGGCCAAACTATGTTAGCCCACCTATAAATATATTTACATTAGTTTACACAAGAGGGATTTGTTGATGGACTAACTTAGCCAAGTTATTGAAGTGTCTAGATTATGAGCATATTTTTGTGACACGTCTTGTAGGGATGCCTCATGGTGGGTGGGAACATCCATAGATTTTGTTAAAGAGATGGTTCAATACTCCATGGGCTATATGGACTGGTTCTATGAAATGTCACTAGATTCTTGATTGGTTGATGATAGATTCTATTATTTGGGGGCCCTACAAAGGTTTTGTAGAGTGGCCTGAGGATGGGTTATATTTGATAAATATTCATGTGAGATATTGGTTTCATGATTGGTGTCTATATGTGTATGATTGATTTCATTTTGGGTGCATTACATACTAGTTTGGTATGAGATAGGATGTTTCACTGACATCAATCATATGGAGTTGATCTATAATAACTCTAAGATATGAGGCTGACTTTGGTTAACCCAGTGCATCTGATTTGGCACCCATTCCACTTATTGAGGTGGACACTATTATCCACATTATAGCAGACATGATGGTAGATATCAAATCAATGACCCATTTTATTTCCTATCTTAGTAGAGTGTGCCCTTGAGGTACATGGTGGAGGAGGCAATATAGGTGGAGTAGCAGTAGTTGAGTCTCATGACCATTATGTGAGTGTGTGTATATATATATATATATATATATATATATATATATATATATATATATATATATATATATATATATATATATATATATATATATATATTAGAGTATTTTCATAGTTACTAGTTTATTTGATAGTTTTGACTTGATAACATCTATTATTTTTTTTATAGTGGATGATAAGAATTGGACAACTATCATAGAGGCATCCCTTTGAGTTTTATTATTCTATGTTCCATGTGAGGTAGTTCCTTATGATTTAGTGGAACATGGCACATATATTTCAAGTGAGAATGTATTCCTAGGTTATTTTAGGCTAGTCTAGCATCAGAGTGTGATGATTAGAGATCTAAGTGAGATGTCATGATCATTGAACAAGACCAACTTAGGGAGGAGTTGATGAGGCCTTAGAAGCCCCTTCCTAATTCAAATTAAAACCTAGGTCAATGATTATTAGCTGAGTATGTTAGGCTATAGTAGGATAATACATATTTATATGCACAATTGGTTGAGTATGAGAATTGTAAGAGGGGGATTTAATACTAATTTCGGTCACAATAAGATTATATTGGGGCCTTGTCTTCATGAGGCCCTTTTTATTGACATATATGTATATAGAGACGTAACTAGAGATGTAAATTTGGGAAGGAGGAAATTATTGAGTGACTTTACATATGTTGTATCTATAATATCATGTTTAAACATTTTATTTTTATATATAGACTTTTATGTGTTTTTGCTTATAGTGTGTTTATGTGAAGTGTATTTTCATATGTTTTAATAGTTTTATTATTTTTTTAAATTAGAATCATGTGATGGGATTAAAATTTTGATTTCTTTTTTTATGATCTTGTATATGAAATAAATGTGTTAATGATATAGCATTGCAATTATTGACACATGAATAGTCAAATTTACTAATAACCATAGAATGAGCTAACCATTATAACAAGGATAAAACTTATCCACCATGATATATAACTACCTTTTGATTATAAATATGTAGCGCTATATTTTAAGAGATGTTCGCACTTGTATTGGTTACATTTGTTACTTTTGATTTATATTATTAATGTTATTTTGATATACTTTAAGTATGCATTACATGTTCATATATGTGATCTAAAGCTTGGTGCTTTTGTTTTGGTACCCATGTCTATTTAATTTTGTGATGTAACTTTATCATGGACCATAGTGTACTTCCTACTTTATATATTATTTTAGAATGCTAATAAACATCATTCAAAAGTAAAATATAAAGTTTTATCATCCTTATTCATTGTTGCATTCATTTTTGTAACCACGGTTGTTCCAAACTTGTATTTCCTTGTGAAATAGTATGTTGTGAAATTGAAAGTGTATTCATTGTCTTGATTCCTAAAGTGATCAATAATATAATATCTCTCATATTGGATTCTTGTGTATTCTATAAATATTTTTCATTATATCTCACACTTTGAAGAAGATTCATTGTGAAATATGTTTTTCCCTATTTTATCCCACACGTTGCATAAATTTAATTGTGAAATATGTTTTACCCTGTTTTTGAATTAAAAAATACAATAAGCATAAAGTTCTTAAATAAACCAGAGTGTTAAATATTTACAATCAACCACTAATTTTTATTGTAACTTCTTGAATATAGTAATAGGCCATTTTTAGAAAAAAACACTAAGAGGAATATATTTATCTCCAATATGATATTTTGATTAAATGTAACTAAGGTCTAATAGTGGAAATCAAGTAAGATAGGGTTGTGATTGCTCATAATCAATGCCAATGTTTTTTGATGCTTCTAGATAGGTATGGATTGCCTAGATAATAGTGTAGGTTGGTCATGTCTTTTAACTACGGACTCACCTTCATTGACTCTTATTTATTTATGATAGTGAAAATAAGATTAAAATGACAGTGTGTGAACTCAAAATATGGAAGATATTTCCAAACAAATTTGTGGCCACTAGACAATAATGTAGGTCACCCAAGTATGTTGACTATAAACCTATCTATGCTAACTTTGATGAAATGGTGATTATTTCAAAACATACAATTATGCTGATTGATATTTTTGATGTAATTCTAAATTTGAAATTTCACATGAAACTACCTATAATGTAAAACACTAGTTCTTTTGAAAGAACTAAATTGATATAAACTATTGGGTGTTGGGTGAAATGGATCGAGTTGGACTAACCTTTTTCAATACACATTTAATGACCTAGCATTTCAATATATTACCAATATTCTAAAGAGGGCTCAAACTTGATTTTAGTGTTATAACTAATGTGTATGTGTGAAATGAATTCAAGTCTAGATGTTCCTTATCATATTTTACCCTTGGCACAAGAATGCATATGCGAATTCATTCTTTATAAACTTTGAATCTAACTTCAATAATTATATAGATAAAACATGAAATCTTTATATATCTCTTGATAGTGTGGAGTTTCATCATTAATATCTTATAGTAGCTTTGTACTTATATACATTTTAAGTTCAAATTAGGAGACATATTAACACAAAAAATATAATCCTAAAATAAACTCTATAAATTAACTTTAGACAAGTTTTCTCTCTACACATAGGTATATTGGCCTGACCCTATCCATAAAAAACAAATTTGTTCATAAATCACTAAAAATGATAAATGAATAAAATTCCTAATCCTCATAAAAAAATTAGAAATATTAAAAAATTTAGACAAATGTATTAAATATATAGATAAGACCCAAATAAATTCACCAATAGAACTTTATTCACCGTCAATAGTCTATATGTGCAAATTTGTAATAATGGAAATTAAATATGGGTGTGTACAGAATTTTGATGTCTACACTTTCATAACATTTTTATAATTATCATTTTTTATTATTTTCAAAGGTTTGATAAAAATTATGATATTTATTCAATTTATTTTTTCCTGGCTTGTAGGATGTGTTTTTAAATAATTACATCTTGTTTTGTTTGTTGTTTATGTATTCAAAATTTATATATCGAATAACCTATTTTTGAAAAAGTATTAATATAGTAGACACCTAAATTTTTTCATAAATATCAATTAGTCATTTGTTTATGATTTTTGTGGACTTGTCAATTACTATTATAAATTGGGTATTAATGGTATAATTTTTTATTTGTGATATTCATTGTCCATATTCTTAGTGTACTCTAATTCTCCTTTTCTCTGTTTTATCTAAAATACTTTTTTTTTATAATTTTACAAGGACATACTATATTATCTTGGTCTTGGCATGACTATAATGTTGTTTAATGTTCTTTTTTAATTAACATTGAAAGTGACCAAAGTGAAAAAAAAACACTATGAGATAGAAGAAGTTTCAGAATAGGGATATCGTAATTAACAATGAAATAAAATAAAATAAGTTATGTACAAAGGAAAGTATGTAGATAACTAGTTGATAAATTGATTAGAACAAATTTTGCATGGAGTTTCTTCATAAAGGGTATATTGGCCTACTTGATTTTATGATAAACCCCCAATTAGAATAGATTTATTTATGTATAGATATCTGATCCATTATGTTGTATGATTCATAACTACATTGGATGTCTTTATTAGCATATGCCCTCCATTGTTCTCTTTATTTATGGTTATGATCTCCTTTGAAATTGTGATCACTGCACTATCTTACTAAAATCTTAGATAATAATAAGTACTACCTAGTGTAGATCCCATTAATATTTTCCATGATCTTCCAAGGATTTTGTTATATTTCTCTAAAATAATATCATTGTGAAATAGTGTTGAAAATGATTTAGATTCAAGTGATTGGCAATGTGATATATCCTATGTAATGATTCGGTTCCATAGCTTTATTGATATGTTGTATATCATACCCAATATATATAAGAAGATAGAAGATGCATATATTATCTTCTTGTAAGTGAGTAAAGATAACATTAGTGCATTGTTTGCCATCCATATGTGGATTAATAATGAGAGGTTAATGATAAGTGGAATGTTCCTTTGTTGCCTCTTTTTTAACTATATTTTGAGGAGAAACCTTAGATATAGAGTCTTGATTTAAAATTCCTTTATTGATAATTTATTTTTTGAAAAACAATTGGTCTTTATTTGGTAATAATACATTTGAATGTTTCTAAGTGTGAGTTTTTAAGTGCTCCTTTTGTGTATTTTTTGTAGGAGATGTAATCATTATGTTGAGAGTATTGGAGTCAACCAACTGTGATATAGTATTGCAAGTGTTTGAAATATTTTTTCGATCCACTTGATTAGAAATGAGTACTTTTCCTTTAATTTGTAGAAAATAAGTATCTCTATATGTGCCAACTCCAACAGATGTAAATAAAGAATGAGGTAAGTATTCATATTCATCAATGGGATTGAAATTTAACTCGCATATTTGATCATTTTTTAATTATTACAAATCTTCATCATCACTAATATATTAGTACCAAATCTAATAAAATAAATATACATAATTAACCAATAATGGTAGTTCTATAGGAGGTCCTTGTACTTTTGTATGAATTGATAATTGTTGTTTCTCTTCTTTGATAGGCTCTTCCATGTATGTGAAAATTTGTAGTGTAGCTTCCTTGATAGGTTCCTCTTTTCATTAAGGAATGTGAGTAACTTATGGGGTATTATTTACATTACTTGATTCACCCACTTCATTATTATGTATTTATGCCATTGAGATTGGTTGTTTAGGTGGTCTGATAAAGACCTTATCAGATTTTAATTATGTCATTTTATAATTACAAAAAAGGTGCATCATCAGCTGTAATTATATACTCATGTATATCATGTAATAATTTAATGCATATATGAAATGTAAAAGGTATATCTTCCATTACATGAATCTAAGGCTGACCCAAGAATATATAATATTGTAATTGATCTGGTATGACTTGAAAATAGTAGATATCATTTTGGGCCTAGGAATAAATAGAATGTGATAGTTCCCAATATTTGTTTTGGAGTATTGTCAAAGTCATGTATAGGTTTCTCAAAGTTTTTATGATTATTATTTTTGAAGCCCAATTGATTCATGAAGTCATAGCTACAAATATTTATTCCATAACCTTTGTCAACCAATACACACTCGACTTATTTTCCATGTATTTAAAGTTGAATAAATAATGGGATATGTTATTCTATGATATGTTTGGGGAGGGGGGATATATTCCTTATTAAGATTCCTAGTAGTTTCAATATCCTTGAGGTATTCATTATATAAGTAGATGAAGTTGGTTGTGTATCCATAGTAAGAGTGGTATCTCATAATAAGGCATATAAGATATCCTCATAAACTAGTGCTCTATTTAATAACTAAAGAATTGAAATTTTAACTGGAGTATTACATAGTTGGTCAATGAGATCATACCCTTTGTGATGAGAAACTTTCCTTGAAGGATGTGGAGGAACATTATGACTAATGGAATTGGATTAGGGAGGTAAATCTGGTCACCCTCTTCTAGTTTGAATAACATGGATATGAGGATCTAATATGAGCCTTGGAAAAATAATGGGAATAGAATGAATAATAGAATTAGGTTTAGGGTGAGGAAGAGTAATAATAAAAGGTTTTGCATATGCTAGTTGGCATCTAGTTTTGATAGGAAGTAACTCAAATTGGATATTATGAAAATAGTTATTAATAGCATGTGTGATCTTAAGAGATGATTTGTTTTGACTTTGTCCATAAAATGTATAATCTTACTTATAACAAAAACCTCTTCATTTAATATTGTGGGAAATATTCACCCCTCTTGCACCCAAATAGTGAAAAACATCTCTTGTGATGATGGTATCTTTTTGGGAGAATTAGTCTATGATTTAATATATCAACAATAAGAATTGAAAAATGTTTGATGATCTAGATTAATCATCATATCCTCTTGATTTGATTGATATTTTATCCATGCTCTAACATAATGAATAACATGATGAAAGGAAATACAAGATGTAATAATGAATTTCATAATCATTTAAAACATATGATAAACACCTTCATTCATTGGACCCATTATGGATATAATACAATATGAATCAATGGATCTAATGACTATAAATACAATATAGGTAAAAATAAAGTTATAAAATATTATCTAGGCAAAGGTTTGAATTATTGTGTGGGATGTCAAATATACTTGTTCATGCATTGTTTAGTTTCAAACCAATGTTTTGTAGCACTAACTATAAGGAAAAAATTGTGTTTGAATCCCACTAACCCCATTTTTAAGGGTATGATTGGAGTAACTTCTCTGAGAGATATGCTCATCTTAAGTAAAACACAAATAAAATGGCTAAAAGAGAATTCCTTTGGTATAAAAATGGATATTGGGAAATTATAGTATATCATGAGGTATGTGGAAATTAAATTATGTGTTTAGTGTTATACAATGGGTATGAGTATCATAGAAGTGCCACTCACACCGTGGTGTTAGTAAAATAGATCACTGTGTAGCCTGTAATAATAGACATTGAATAGTTTTAAAATTGTCGGAACACAATTTGTAAAAATCAAGATCATAAAAATAGAAAATAAAATTTAAATAATTGAGTATAGAGATTATATGAAATTATGAATGCATCATGTTTATAAGTCAATCCTATCTCAAAGAAGATAGAACATACCAACACTTTTGATTGGGAATACATTTATTAAACAAGAGCATGACCAAGATAGGGATTTGTTAGACCTGATTAGGGGATTAATTATCAAAATACACTATGTTAAGGAGGGTTGTAATGCCTCCAAACAAACATAATAATGTAATAAGCCTGATGGGGTCCTAGGTTTTGATATTTCACTTATTCTAATAAACAAGAAAGTAAATCTAATCTAGTGCTCACCAAATATTGGAGAACAAAGTGGGGGTTAGAAATAAAATAAACAAAACTAAACATGCATAAAATACATATACTCACATAAATGTATATAGAATATTAATGCATGGAAGAGAATCACAACTACATTATCTATCTACTCTTACAAAGGAGAAATAAAGTTATGAATAATTACCTTTAAAGATGAACCCGCCAAGCCTCAATCTCTCCCTTGTCCAAGGTGTTTTTCAAAAGATTATTGTGGTATGCAAGGATAAGAAAAATCAACTCTAGGATACATAGCCTATCTATGCATCTAAAAGAATTCTCCACAAGATAAGATTTGTATCTCCAAAGAAAGTATAGAACCCTAAGCTTTATTCTAATGTAGAATGGTCAATAAGCAGATGTTTGTTTGAATTTATTCTTATTTGATTATCTATACTCAAATGGTTAGAAATGAACTTGTATATATAGGTATATCTTACCCTAAATCCTTTCAAATATGTTGGTTATATGGGGTCGACCCAATCGACCCAATACAACTAATTATCAAAAGTGGGACAAGGCAAGGAACATGAGGATAAAGATGTGACAAATGTTTGGAATGGGTACAACTAATAAGAATAAGCTTAGGGTAAATATTTTTTAAGAGAAAAGCATGTAGATGGAAAGTGGTAAAAGGGATAACAATCTTATGAAACATTAATGGTCTACCCACCCCTTTCTTGGTGTACCCCTTAAGGCATGCACTCAGAGAGATTGAGACTCAATGGGTTGCTGCAAGATACAAAGTGTCAGTAAGTGATAAAATTTGAAAATATTATGTGCATATATATTCCCCACTCAAAGATCATCATGTGTCATGTGAGTTCAACATGGGATGGTGCTTCAAGAAATAGAACATGATAACACATAACGTTGACGCTAAGTAAAGTGTAGTAAGTAGTAAAATAAGATAAAGGAAAGGATAGAATTGAAAATCACATACCTTTACTTACCTTAGTGTTGTAGATAAAGAAGTAGACTATAAGAGAATGTGAAGGCATCCAATGTGAATAACACTAGGCAAACCTATAGAAGTTAGTGCAAAAAAATCAAAAAAAAAGAATATAGGAATACAATAATGGAAATTATTTTCTACATTATCATGATTCCATCACATTTTATGGATCAAAAAATAGATAAATAAAAATAAAGATATAAGCAAAATAAGGAATCTGCTTGAAAATAATTGAAATTTTTGAATTGCTAAAAAGTGTTTTTTAAATAGGGAGAAAGAGAAGTCATTTGTTATTTTCCCTTATGAAGGAGAGAAAAAGAGCTCCGAGAGATCAAACAAGCTAGGATGCTGAGAAGGTGACATGCTAGATGAGGAGGAGCTCTAGGAGTAACAACAAGTGCAGGACAGGTAGACCACTATGAATCTTAGCCAATTTTTGAGTATTTTATTGATTTTAGTGTATTTTTGTAATTTTGAATTTTAAACATTTCTATATGTCATAATGAAACCAATTTTGATTTTATAGTTAGGAAAAAGAAAGTTGGGAAATGGGTTTGAAGGATTTAGAGAATAACTACTAGAAGGCACTTTTTTTAAGAAAATGCAAGGGGTCAATAGTTAAAAATAACTAGGTTGACCCAGTTGACCTAATAGGCTAAAAATGTGTAAAATCCACACTACCAACCTAGTATGTGTCGAACCTATATGTTTTGCAGACTTCTGACCTAGTGCAATTTTACTAACTTATCTAAAAATTGTAGAATGGTAACATAATACTAGTGAGGGAAAAATAATAGGGTTGACTTAGATTTTAAGTAAACTAGGTCAAAATAGGGAAATTTTAGTCAAAGTAGTTTGACCAAAGAACCAAAATAGTATATAAAAGCATGTAAATGGATGAAAGAAGGCTAAAATGGCCTGAAATGACCAAGTAAGGGGAAAAAAGACTGAGTAGGCTAAAAATAGGTTTAAATGAATAAAATAAAACAATATAGGCTTATTTTTTATTAAAATTATTAAAAATAATGTATTTTTACTATACATGACATGGAAGATCTAATACATATTTTATTATTTCTTGATTTTAGGGACAACCAAGATTCTAGTAATTGGTAGATGCATCATGGCTACCAGATCTACTGGAGCATTTGTTGATAGGAGATAGGGTGAGACTAGCATCTATAGGCTTTGGTGGGATAGTCAAGATGTGTAGGATTCCCTTGAGCACTAATTTATTAATTGTGTTCCTAGAATGTTGGGAATGACTAATTAACACCTTCAAGTGGGAGGTAGAGGGGGACACTATAGAGGTGGCTATCACTTTGGAGGATGTCCACACCATCCTAAGGATGTTAATGGTAGGAGCACCTATGACTATAATGATACCATTAAAGAGAGGAGAATCTTAGCATTGAAGAGAGGAGAGCCTTAGCCATGTGGGCTATAAGATTAGATTATTTTGGTAGGGCAGAGATTTAATATGTTTGGTGTATATACATCACAAGTTATAGATATCTAGAAAGTTATGATAGGACTTATGACATAGTGAATGCTAGGTCATAAGTTGGATGGCAAGGTACCACTATTCCTAATATCCTTGAGTAGGATACTGCTAGAGAAAAGAGTATTATATGATCTCAGGTTTGTCATCTAGGTCTAGCTCATACATGATATGTATGAAGTGTTGATTAGAGGGAAAAATTTGATAGGACCAATTGTATTACTAATGGCATGGATATATGAGAGGTTTCACATTTATCATTTTTTTGGTTTGCCAAATATATTCAATGATAGGTCACCTCAGGAGTGGAGATGGAGAGAGGACTATGTAACATGGGTCGTGCCCCATATACCATCATTGTAGATGATGAGATGTGTAAATATAGTATGGAAGCCATATGAACACATGATGACTACATGGTATAGCTGGGATAGAGTTGCACTAGCTATAATTAGGATGGAGGTGACATAACACTACGCCTGGTAGAGGAATCCACATATCATGGAATGGGTACCAGGATAGATGGGCTTGCCTCATCCAACATCATTGATATTGATGCTTGAGCCTTAGGCTCAACATGTGAGAGAGCCATGGGGGAGGAGAGGATGAGGACCATTAGTGGTGAGGTTGATGCTTAGACCACATCATGAGTGACCATGGATTGATCAAACATGACAAAGAGAAGAGTAAGAGGAGATGGGTGTAGATGCAGTAACATTAGAGGTACCACCACCATCTCCACCATGAGAGGATAAATGGACATCAAGAACATGGTGTCGATAGAGGTAGCAGGAGTAGGAGGTAGCTGAGACTATTAACATCTTAGTCTTCAAATGACCTAGTAGGTGAGCTAGAGGAGAGCTTGATGAGCGAGAGGCCACTAAGGTGTAGACTAAGATAGACTTGAGCTATGATGATAGGATTTGTATTTAGGAGTTCACCTATAGAGGATGTGTTCAAAGTCCACATAGATAGAGAGACTATGCTCAAAATTCACATGGATGGCAAGACCATAGTAGCTAATACACAAATAGGCAAGAAATATGTGAAATTATTACTTAAGTTTTTATTATTTTGAAAATAAAGTATAGATAGATAGACATTTTGAGATATAACAATGATCTAATAACTATATAGTGTGATTTTGTAGGTGTATACGAAGACATTGAGGATAGATGGGGGTCCTTTGTTAGTGGAGCACTCCATGACATCCTAGATGAGATGTTGATGTCATATGATGCTATTACATTGGATGACACTAACATACTATCTACCCTAGCTCAGGCAAGTTGGTATAGATTAGTTAAAGAGGTAGTAAGGTAGATATGAGTACAAAGAGATGGGATGAATCCACCTAGTAGAGGAAAGAGTTATGTATCTAGCTACAGTGATGTAGATGACATAGGCACATATAGCTTCCTTGACCCATATGACATAGGTGTAAGAGTGGGAGAGAGAAACACACATGGTGACCTTAGCCCAGTTGGCATAGGTACAAGCATGAGTGGCACATCTAGAGGGATAGGTGGATGGATTGAGATCTTAGACAACCTTGTTACAAATTTATATGTGGAGGCATTAGATTGAGACATCGATAGGTAGCATGGCTAGGCCACAAGATAGATAAGATGTGGCCTAGCCATAGTTTGCCATATTAATGTTGATTGTGTATGTTATTTTTATCATGGTTGTGGTTGTGGATGCTTTGGATATATTTATTTCTATCACATGTATTTAGTTATCTATTGTATATGATATAGGAAATATATGAGATGTGGTTTCCTTTCTAGCATTATATAAAACACTTGCATGGTTAAAAAGAAACAGTCAAAAAGAACTTGGTAAAATATAATCATCAAAAATATACTACACACTATTTCAAGTTGGGAAATGTGTTATAATAAGAAATGATTAAGTAGAAAGAACCAAAATAATGGTAAAAAGGAATTTATTTTTAAGCCAAGTGAAATATTTTTGCACCAAATTAAAACAAGTAAAATCACATTAAATCATATTGGGAAATGTGAAAATAATGTAATAAAATGGAAGGTATGTAAAAGATAACAAATGGTATAAAACCAAATCAATTAAGTCAATCAATCATACTATATCACATCAGGAAGTATAAGAGAAAGAAATTGACAAAAGTTTTGGTCTAGAATTTGTCATACTAATTCAAGCTAGGAAGTATGAAAAATTCAAGAAATGGTTTGATTTTTATATGCACTCATAAAATAAGAAGATAAAAGTGAAATAAAAATGAAGTAAGAATAAAATATACTAAATCAAGCTAGGAAGCATGTCAATGATGTGTAACTTCATAATCAATCACATATTATCTCATATTTGACACATGCAATTTTTGTTTTTTATTTATATTATGGAAAACTTTTTGAGGAGGGCTAGGTCCTATCGATGGTCTTACACTGCAACTCCATAAAGGGGACACCACTGGGGTGGAATAATTGGGAAAATTGGGTAACAAAGGATGTGGGTAATAGGAAGGTGCTATAATGGTAATATGTGAGGAATGTTGAGTCCTATCCATGGTCTTACAATGTAACTCACAAATGAAATATCAAAGGGAGTAATCAGTAGACAAATAAATATTTCTCAAGAGGAAATATGAGGGATATAGGGAATGAAAAATGGAATGTAAAAACAAATACTTTGGCATATTATGAGAAGACCTTAGGAGGCAATAGGCATACAAAGTACTTGAGAAGACACTAAGTAACTAGTGACCATCAATGTACAAAGGAAACCTATTCTCTATAGACAAAAAGTGTTGTAGGCAAATAAGTTTGCTACTAAAATAAACTCATGAAGGTATATTGGTACAAGTAAAAGTAAAATGGACCTATCTTCCCATGATGTGTTCCCCATTCTTTAAGACCCCTTACAGAGCCATCATTCTACTGCAAATATTGGGTACTTGTGTGAGAAAGTAGGTAGCATTAAAATATTTTTTTATTCTCCTTTTCTAATCTACTACCCCACCACACCCAAAAGGACCTCAACTCTATTGTGAGGATAACTATGGATTTTGAGATTCGACTAAAAGAAGGAGATGTGATTTAAATCACATCTTTTTGTGTGATTTGACTTTTAAGAATACTTTTCCCTTTTATATCATTGCCTTTTTGCTTAAAATGATTTGGATTTTAAATTTTTATGGATTTTGAATATTAATCCTCCATACAGATTTGCAATGACCAATAGTGAGAGATGTAGTGATACTAAAAAAATGATCTTTAGGCTAAGGCTAAAGGAAGCTAAGTAACCAAAGACAAAGATGGACTAGGATACTTAGGCTTAATAATGAACTATCATGTGATCTCAAATCTCAAATATGTTTATGCTTAGTTTGTAGAAAGAAAATAAAGGGAAATAAGGAAATCTAAAGTGGACTGGTATAAGGAAAGTATAATGAGATGCATTATTTTCTCACTGATCACATGGTAAATAGAAAACATGATGAAAGGGAACAAGGTTGGTATAACCAAGTCACAATGACAATTATCCATAAAAAATAGAGATAAGAGACCAAAAAATCATGAAGACAAAAGAATAGATTTTTTATAAAAACTTAAGAAAGAAAGAAAGAAAGAGAAAGCAATGATAAATAAAGACAATCATATGCAAATATAAATGACAATATAATCAAGATATAGTATAAAAGGTAAAATCACTATAATAAAAATATGAAATTGACACCATGTCAACTAATATAATAAATAGATAAAGTATAAGATTGGAGCACATGTCCAGTCTAAGTGTAAATGTGAGTGCACCATGCATATGCTCACAAATACTGATAAATCTGCCCACACACATTATCTAAAACATTAGATAGATCTCTATGGAGCTCGATATGAATTGTTTCTAATGTTTCATCAATCTTCAATGAAAACTCAAAAAATACCTCTCTTCTAATATCCTCCATAGAAAAGTAGGAATACTCGATGGATCATGTTGAGGAAATAAATCAATCAAGGGATGCTCAAGAGAATGCATGGGAGTGGGTTCAGTGGGAGATGCAAGAATCATCAGTGGGAATGAATTGATAAGTGAGGGAAGATCCACAGGTGGAGGAATCACATGTGGAGGCATAGAAGATGATGAAGGGACCAAAGAAGATGATGAAACCATAGGAGGTGGATCCATGGGAGAATAATGAGGAATCCTCTTGAAGGAATGACCTATGGGAGGAAAAGAAGAAGGTATAAGAATAGCTAGAAGATGATCCTAGAGTTGTTTTTGGAGGATTTATAAATTGTTAGTGTGATGAGTACCACATTAGTGCCATTGACAATATACCTCACCATACCTAGGTATATATTTAGGTAGAAACTTTGGGGGAGGCACGGATTTGTCTGAAGATAGAGAAGAAGGATGCAAAGTATCAATATATTATCTTAGCTTGCAACAATGGGTAGAAGAATGATTATATATCCCATGGAAGTAACAGATATGCTTGCGAGTGGTCTTAAAAGAAGCACTCACAAAAAGGAGGTGTAAAAATAGTTGAAGAATCTAAAGAAGACTTGTCAACCCATTTGGTGGGGAATAGAGCCATCTTAGGCAAGGGAAGTAAACCATCACCAAGGGAAGGTGGTGATGGAGGAGGAACAGAACTAGGCTTAATGGAAGGAGTAATGGGATGAGAGTTAGGGGTAGACTTAACAATAGTGGAAATAGGAATATACTCAACTATATTAGGAATAGTAATGGGTTTTGATGCAGGTTCCACTAAGGGAAGGATAGGATATATAGAAGGTTTAAGGAGAGTCACACTAATCTCAGGGGTAAACCAGCTATGGTGGTTAGGGTACCTATCAAATTGATAACGCCCAATCATAGCATGATCTATTAGCATACTCCTATGAGGTTCCTTATAAATTAGAGGTGTTAGCTCCATCTCTACCCTACAATAAAGAGGAAAAATACTAAAATTAGGAACTGTAAAATAAGAAGATACATGAAAAGACTTAAGTAAAAAGGAATAATATCAAGAAATCTTGGCATCATGGGCCTAGACAAGATCACCTAAAAATGGATCATTTAAGGAATAACCATCATCATAATTTAGGGTGTGAAGGTCAATGATGCAAGTAGGGATGACCTTGTCATCTAAGGATGTGTGGTGAATAGAATGCTGAGTCTTCATCAATACTATGGGAATGTCATCATAAGGAGATTTGTGAGAATGAGGCTATAAGGAAGAAGGAAAATTTGAGATGGGGTGAGGTGAGAGATCAGAGGTTTTAAATTTTAGGTTAATCTCATTAGGCTCATCATCATTAGAATCTAATAGGTTAGGAGGAATGTTCCTAATGAGTTCATGGTGACAATTGTAACCTATAGTTGAGTTATTGGGAAAGTTAAGATGTTGAGACTCATGGAATGGAATTCTAGGCAAAGGTTTAAGAGTAGGAATTTTGAAGACACCACAGTCTTGGAATTGTTTAAAATTCTAAGGATTAGTGTCATCCTAAATCCTATAAATGGCTCCATTATGAGGGAATTTAATCGATTGACAAGTGGAAGAAGCAATGGCTCTCATGCATTGAGTCTATGACCTACCAAGAAAGATGTTATAAGAAAGGGGAAAATTAAATATCACCACTTTCACATGAATGGTGATAGGTGGGATGGTAATGGGAAGCCACACACAACTTGGAAGAGGCATTTTCATTTTATCATATCCTTAGTAGGTGTTGCATGTATACTTGATATACATTCTGAATATCCAAGGGTTTTGATAAAGTCAAGAAAGGCAACAGAAGTACCAAAACCTTCACCAATTAATACAAGTTTAACTTGAATATCACATATTTGAACACTAATAAATAATGGAGGATCATCCACATGAATCATAATCTCTTCAAGAATCATAGAGTCTATAGTAAATATTAAAGAAAGATGAGTGTCCATAGTTTCATCAATGTTGATAGACATATCTTCACATTATTGTAATATACTATCCTTGGATCAAGATAAGGATACTTCACATCCTATTAGGGGAGGACAAAGGATATTCATCTTGAATAATAGTTGCATAAGATTATTTATATGACATGGAGAAGTCCTCATAAGCTCAAGGAATGGAATTTGGGATGGGAGATTCATGAGCTCCATAATGGGATCTCATTCATCATAACCCATAATAAGGTTGTTATAAATAGGTGCATATTGGTTAAGAAGGTCCTCAGAAGGAGGAGCTAAAGTACATTGGTTTTTTGTTGATAAGAAGTATAAGTCTTAAAACAAGGTTGTAAATGATGTTATAAATATGAATTAGTTGGTTTAGGTTGATTTTGAGAAATGGTAGAATAAATTTTAGTAAAAGATTGATTGTCATTAATGTTAGAAGATGAAGGAATGGTGGTTGAAATAGAATTGGAGGTGTTATCCAAGGGAAAATCAAAAATAGGATCATCAAAAGTGATAAGTTCATATTACCCAAACTCATTTAAATGAGTTGGGGAATAATCTTAGATAACACAATATTTTAGAGATGAAGGAGGAGTGTAGATAGGTTGTGAATCAATGAAAGACACCACCCTTCACATGTTAGTCATGCCAACTACATTATCTTCAAAATTGGGGTCAAAAATACTTTCTATATTATTGGTGGAATGGGCGGGCTTATATTGGTTGTCTTGAATAGGATGATGATTAGGAAGAGGGTGTTTCTAGATAGCTAAATGTGCATTAGCTTGATTTAAGGCATGATATTTATCATGTGTTTTATAATCCTTAAAATTAATTTCATATGTTTTTTGACACTTTTGGATGATAGAATCGTGATCAAAATTAGGACCAAGAAGAAAATCCATAACTAAATTATGAAGTTGTCTATAGGTCTCGTGAGAATGACCCCAACTATCATGAAACCAATAAAACTTGTTATGATCATACCAAGATTTCATAGGATGGGTAGGGTTAATTTCTCTTGGAAGAGGCCTAGGTAGATGCTTAAGAAATTTAGCTAAAGATAGAGGTTTGTGAACATTAATTTTGTTAGGTAATGATAAGTGAGGACTCATATATTTTTTAGAAGGGGGAGCTAGTTCTAAAGATTGGTTAGGAATAATAAGTTGAACATTATGAATGGTGTCATAATAATTTGTAACACCATCATTAGTGACATTGTAATTTTTTTCTTAAGTAAGAGATGAGGACCCATAGAATGTTGGCATGTCTTGAATTGATGCATAAGGAAATCTTGACATTTAGCTTGGTCAATATCCTCCTCCAAAGTGCATAGAGAGAGAGTTCAGACCTAATATTATAATTTAGGAAAGAAGGCATTGGTAAAGAGATGGAAAAGATTATCATCAACCATGTTATATTCACACTTATTTGACAAAGTTTTCCACCTTTTAACTAAGGCCTAAGTAATTTCGTTTCAAGTTGTTTACAATTTATGAACTGGGCCAAAGTGTTTTTAGGAAGATCATTAGTTTGGAATTATTAAACTAAAGCATTCACTAAATCTTCCAATCTAGTAATAGAATGAATTCTATGATGATTATACCAATCCAAGGCATCACCGATGAGGGTTTTGGCCAATAGCTTGGTAGTGGCAAAGTGTTCAATTTAACCCAATCATTATAGATATTTCCAAATGTTGTGAGATGAAGTTTAGGATCAGTTGATCTATTATAATAAATTGTAGGTGTGATATTTCATATATCAATGTTAGCAATTTTAGTATTAAGAGGATCATTCTAAAGATGCTTAATGGTTTTATTGATAAATAGAGGTGAAGGGATGAGATTTCCTTGAGAATATCAAAGAGGAGGAGCAGGAACATTTTGTTTATGTGTTCCCCAAGCCATTATTTGAGGAAGATATTGAAGATGAAGTAGGTGATTTTGCATTCTCATCATTTGATTTGTGTTATGATCTTGAAAGGTATTCATTTGATTAGTCATTTGTAAAAATAGTTGGTGTGTTTGATTACCTTTCAAGAAAAGATGGACTAATGGCAAAATTTTCTAGTGAAACAAAAGATGGACTAATGAATGGTTGAGAAAAAGAATCATTAGAAGCATGATTACCTTGGGTAGCAAATGAAGCAATAGTGGAAATGATTAAGGATAGTGGATCTTATGAGAGGCCCACTATATGTAGAACCTACCATGTTAGTGGACATACTAGGCATGGAGGTGGAAGAAGTTAGAGAAGAAGAGGTCATGGTGTGAAAAGGAGACATAATCGAAGGAAGATGATAAGAATCAAAGAAAGTGGTACCCCCAAATCTAGTTGAGAATGTAGGAGTAGGTGAATGATGCTCTTCAAATTGACCACTAATCATAATATTTTAGATGGTAAAGGGTTATTTTCCTTGATGTTGAGGAAATTTAGAGATAAAGAAGAACATTTCAATGGTATAATGTAATTCAGGTTGGTCTTCTAATGAAAAGAGAGGATTACACTATGAAGAGATATTAGGAGTCCCATAGTTCATTGTGTGGGTGGTAATGTGAACATTAATAACATCCAAGAAAGGATCCCTACTTTGTCTATGGGAGACCCTATGATGATTAGTAAAATTCATCATGTTCATTGACTATAACTTAGTGTTGTCACCAAGAAGAAATTCCATGATGAAAGGAAAGAAAGAGAGATGAGAAAGAAAGGAAATAGGAAATGACAAAAATAGTATAGGGTCAACTAGGTCAACCTAACATAAAAATAGGGTCTATGAATAGTACAAGGTCAACTGGGTTAATCTAGTATAGTGAATAGAGGTTGGAAAAAGAGTGAATAGGATCTACACATAGTATAGGGTTGATTGGGTTGATCTAGTACAGTAAACAGAGGCTGGAAAAATGTACAAGGTTGATTAGGTTAACCTAGTATAGTAGATAGGGAAAATTAGAGCCTATAACAGATTGTGAATTGAAACAAGATAATTTTTTCAAGTAATTTAAAAATTAAGAACTGAAAGGAAATAAAAAACCAATTGGATTAATGTTAGCTAATTCAATTGAGGCACATAGCGTAAACCTTTAACCAATATAGGGTTATGCAAGTTTTTGCAATACAAAATATAATTGAGAAAAGAGCAAACAATCAACTTGAAAAGTAAATAACTAGATAAATGGTCGACCTTAATATATATAATATTATTAGGATATTTTTTTAAATTTGATTGAAAGTTTTATATAATGAACTAGAAATAAATGTAAGGATAGTTTCAAGTAGTTTGGGTTGAAAGGGATCTGTAGTGGTAATGATACATGATTGGTATTAGGGCCTACCCCTTCACTTCACACCTCATAATGATAAGGGTGTTAGGTGCTTAGCTATAAAATACCATTAAACACACTTTATAATTGACTAGAACATCAAGTTTGCTTCCCCCTTGGTGATGAAATCCAAGTAGGTTGGCCTTGGGTAGTCACAAGTTAAGATGCTTGTTTAGATTTTTTTATTTAGTCATGTGTGCACAAAATAAAAAATACTGAAACTAAATGATTAATTGAAAACCACCTAATTAAACTATGTGATCTATTCTAAGCATGCAAGAAACAAAAAATGAAAGTGTGAGATGTTGGAAATATTGTCATTGATGTCAAAGGTTTAGTATTATTGGTGATAAAGGCCCCATTGCATTTAATGTTGTTTATCTTGGCTAATATGAGTTAATATTTATTTAATATTAACGAATATATTTTTGGTTGTAGATGAGACAAAATAAGGGCCCATAGAGAAGTCGAAGAGTCACAGGATAAAGACAAAAGAAGGATGGGACGCATTTTCCCATGAAGAGTCATTTTGGGGAATACCAAGAGTCACCAAGTGAAGACAAAAGAGTAAAGGGTGAATTTGTCATGAAGTGACACTTTGAGGAATACGAAAAGTCACCAAAGATAAGGACAAAATTTTGAAAGACGTTCTTGGTCATGAAGGGTCACCACATGACTTTTCAAATGCTTGGATATGAAGGGTTATCCAAGATTGCTGCCATTCTCCATGAGGATTGAAAGGTCACAAAGGGGGAAAGCCAAAGGTCATTTGGAAAGATATAAATAAAGGCTTGAGTAGCTATTTGTAATAAGTGAGTGAGAGGTTGATTTTGATATTGTAATATCTAGCTTAGAAGAGAAATTGTGAGAGATGAATATGATTTGTATTTATTATATCTAGCTTAGAAGAGCAAAGGTGAGAGAGAGGAAGGAGATGTTGTATTGATCTATCATTTGTTGAGATAGCAACATTGAGAGATAGGTGTGTGGCATACACAAAGGGATTGGTGCTCCTATGGGTTGGTGCTCACAAATTGTTGCTGACTTGGTGCTTGGCAAAGGGGTTGGTGCTCATGTGGGTTGGTGCTCATGAATTTTTGTTGGGTTGGTGCTTGGCAAAGGGGTTGGTGCTTGGAAAAGGGTTTTGAAGCTCCTGTGGGTTGGTGCTCATGAATTGTAGCTGAGGTTTGTACTTGGCAAAGGGGTGTGGTGCTCTTGTGGGGTTGTTCTCATGAATATATTTGAGATTGATTCTCCATGGTTTTTTCCACATTGGGTTTCCACGTTATATATGGTGTCCCTCTCTATCTTGTGTGGATGTTTATTGTTTGAGTTTTATTGCATATCTTAAATGATTAATTAAGTGGATTTTGGTTAAAAGAAAGATATATAATATACTGATTCACCCCCCTCTTAGTATATTCTGTGCTTAACAATTGGTATTAGAGCAGGTTCCTTTTTGAAAAGTTTTACAGCTTGAAAGTAGATCGGGAAAGAACGATGGCTAGGTCATAGGAAGGATTTTCTACAAATAAGGCACCTTTGTTTGATGGGATGAATTATGCTTTTTGGAGCATGAGAATGAAGGTTTATTTGATGGCCTTGGATTCGACATATGGAAATTAGTGGTGGAGGAATATGAAGAGCCACAGACATCTACAATTACTTAAGTAGAAAAGAATGCAAGTGAATGTAATGATAAAGCTGTAAATGCTATTTTATGTGTTTTATGTGAATCTAAATTTGTTAAAGTTATGAAATGTAAATCTACTCATAAAAATTGAGTAAAACTTGAGAATATTTACAAAGGTGATGGAAAGGTTTAGCAAGCTAAGTTGTAGACTTTTAGAAGGCAGTTTAAAAGTTTGAAGATGGAAGAAGAAGAAGATATAGCAAGTTATCTCTTATGAGTTGATCAGATAGTAAATAAGATTCAAGGTCTTGGAGAAACATTGGAAGAGTCAACGGTGGTGAAAAAGGTCTTGAGATCTCTACCAATGAGATATGATGCAAAGGTTTCAGCAATCGAGGAGATGAAGAATTTAGCCAAGCTAAAGATGGATGAGCTCCATGGTATTCTCACGGCATATGAGATGCAGACAGAAAAAGATAAACCCTCAAAGAGAGAAGCAGCTTTCAAGACATCAAAGTAGGAGAAAGCTAAGATTCAAGAATCAAGTGATAGTTCTAGTGATGATGAAGATGACAATGAAACACTTTTCGTTCACATGCCAAAAAGAGGAACAGGTAAATATCAAGTAAAATTACCTTTTAAATTTTTAATTGTGGGTAGATTGGACATTTTTTAGCTAGATGTTTAGATAAAGTTAAAGATGATAAAGAATAAAAGCCTACATACAAGAAGAATTTCAAAGGCAAATCTAAGAAGGGATTTGAGAAGAAGAGCCTGTATTCTAAAGATCCTAGCTCAGGTGAAGATAGTGGAGTCAGCGATTCAAAAGAAGAAGAGATTCTATTCATGGCCATACATGATGATGATCAAGAAGAAGAAGAGGAGAAAGCTGAAGTAGATATGGAAGGAGAACTCAATTGTGCCCTAGAAGAGTTAGAAGCTGTTTAGAAGAAGAATCGAAGGTTAAAGTGCTAGATCGAGAAAAATGAACAAGAGTCAAAGGAAATGATTGAAGATCTACAAGCACACTCTGAAGAAGCCAAGAAGAATGAAGAAGATCTCAAAGCACAGTTGGAAATAGAAAGAAAAGATTGTGAAAGGTAAGTTATTAAAATTGCCTCTTTAAAAGAAGATATTAAGAAAGCAGTCAGTGATAAAGTAATTAGTGATTCAAAATTTGAAGATAGCACTAACATGCTAAATAAGATATTGCAAAGTCAAAAAGCATATTTAAATAAGACAGGGATCGGTTTTGAAAAGAAAAAGAGCTATGTTGAAGCTCTGACACAAGAGGAAATAGAAAGGGGAGAAGTGAAGAATACAGAGGACATTCCAAATAGAGAAGGCTGGAAGGAACAAAGCTACAAAAGGCAATCAGGTCAGAGATATATAGACAAGTCTTATTTTTATGGCTATTATTTTTATTGTAATAGATATGGTCACAAAAAAGTAGAATGTAGAAAAAGAGCTAACAATTTTAGAAATAAGGAGAAAGAAAGTCAAGTAGAGTCAAGCAGAAGCCACAACTCTTTTGTTCCTCTATCAAGCTTTAATGAAGAGACCATAGTATGCTACAAGTGCAACAACTTCAGACACATAGCTCAGTATTATAGAATCGTGTTCAAGTCAATCAAGAAGGATCAAAGGTTCAAAGCTCCATTCATTAAGAAGAAGGATCAGAGTTTCAAAGCTCCATTCATTAGGGAGAAGGTTCAGACATATTCATGGCAGAAGAAACAACATGAAGATTCTATGATGGTGCAGACATCTCTACATGTGGGAGGTGAAGATTAGCGATGGTTAATTGATAGCAGATGTTTGAGGCATATGACAGGTGATAAAAGTAAGTTCATTTCTCTAAAGAAGATAAATGGTGGTACAGTGAGATTCAAAGATAAAACCATTGCCAGGATAGCCAAAAAAGGTACTTTGAGTTTGGATTATGGTAGAACTAAGACTAAAAATGTTTTGTATGTAAAAGGTCTTAAGCATAATCTATTGAGTGTTAGTCAAATTTGTGACCAAGGATACACATTAAGGTTTCATGCTGAAGGTTGTGAGATTAGAAGAAAAGATTTAAATGTGTTGATTGTAGATGCTCAAAGGATAGGGAAAAATGTATATGTTTTGTCAGATATCTTCTCAAAGGCATGATCAAAGGATACATTCAAAGATCGGTGAGAGGAGTTGGGATCAATTTCTATTACTTCCTGCCATTGACGTTCAGCATCAAGTGAGGGGAAGCTAAGTGTTAGCTCCAGGTAGGCCCTTTGCCATTGATGTCAAAGGGGGAGAATAATAGGTATAGGTATAGGTGCAAAAAATAGGTATAGGGAATAGGTACAAGTTGCTACAGTAAGGGGGAGTTACTGTATGTTTTTAGATGATGGTATGTGCAGGTGACAGGATGTGGTAGTTTTAGGATTTAGGTTGCCATCAATGACAAAGGGGGAGATTGTTGGAAATATTGTCATTGATGTCAAAGCTTTAGTATTATTGGTGATAAAGGCCCCATTGCATTTAATGTTGTTTATCTTGGCTAATATGAGTTATTATTTATTTAATATTAATGAATATATTTTTGGTTGCATATGAGACAAAATAAGGGCCTATGGAGAAGTCGAAGAGTCACGGGATAAAGACAAAAGAAGGATGGGATGCATTTTCCCATGAAGAGTCATCTTGGGGAATACCAAGAGTCACCAAGTGAAGACAAAAGAGTAAAGGGAGAATTTCTCATGAAAGGACACTTTGAGAAATACGAAAAGTCACCAAAGATAAGGACAAAAGTGGGAAAGACAGTTTTGGTCATGAAGGGTCACCACATGACTTTTCAAATGCTTCGATATGAAGGGTCATCCAATATTGGTGCCATTTTCCATGAGGATTGAAAGGTCACAAAGGGGGAAGGCCAAAGGTCATTTAGAAAGCTATAAATAAAGGCTTGAGTAGCCATTTGTAATAAGTGAGTGAGAGGTTGATTTTGATATTGTAATATCAAGCTTAGAAGAGAAATTGTGAGAGATGAATATGATTTGTATTTGTTATATCTAGCTTAGAAGAGCAAAGGTGAGAGAGAGGAAGGAGATGTTGTATTGATCTATCATTTGTTGAGATAGCAACATTGAGAGATAGGTGTGTGGTATAAACAAAGGGATTGGTGCTCCTGTGGGTTGGTGCTCATGAATTGTTGCTAAGTTGGTGCTTGGCAAAGGGGTTGGTGCTCCTGTGGGTTGGTGCTCACGAATAGGTGTTGGGTTGGTGCTCAGCAAAGGGGTTTGAAGCTGCTGTGGGTTGGTCCTCACGAATTGTAGCTAAGGTTTGTACTTGGCAAAGGGATATGGTGCTCCTGTGGGGTTGTTCTCATGAATATATTCGAGATTAATTCTCCATGTTTTTTCCCACATTGGGTTTCCACGTTATATCTGGTTTCTCTCTCTATCTTGTGTGGATGTTTATTTTTTGAGTTTTATTGCATATCTTGAATGATTGATTAAGTGGATTTTGGTTAAAGGAAATATTTATAAGATATATAATATACTGATTCACCCCCCCCTCTTAGTATATTTCATGATTAACATGAGATAGTTACTAGTATATACAGGTTAATTCTAACTTTGAAACAAGGTATAGTGTTGATATAATCAATAGTGTATGCACATATTATAGAGCAGGGTTGACAAGGTTGATCTTGTACTACAAAAGTAAGGTCTAAAATGAACAAGGTCAATAGAGTTGACCTAGTTATCTAGATAACACACAAAATATAGAACTAGGTCAACAGGGTCGATCCAATTGACTGTACAAGGGAAATTTTGAAGACTAAAATTTATGAAAGGAAAGACTATAAAAAAGGGGATGGATAAAAAGGAACCCTCGTGGATTAGATATGCATAGAATGAAGATTGATGTTAGAGAACCTTGTGGAATGCTTACAAAACATACTAACTGGGTCGATTGGGTCGATCAAGCTCTATAAGAACCTATTGATAAGTACCTATACTATATATGGTCAACTAGGTCAACCTAGTATGCTGAATAGTATATTTGAAAGTCTAGAAACTATATTGGGTTGAGTAGATCAATCGAATTGTCTAGACTAAAAGTCTAGAAAGCTGAAAACCTATACTAGGTCAACTAGGTTGATCTAATAGCCTATACCTAAAAAATTGCACACATAAATTAGAGTTTATTTGATGTAGTCAACCCAGTATTGAAAATATATGATAGAAATAATGATGAAAAGAATGAAATAAGTGAATAAATCCTATAAGGGTTAGCTCATGTTAGGTTCACCAGAATGTATGGAATCAAAAATGCATCATTTCTATAAATCAATCCTAGCTCAAAGAATATTAGCATGCCTTCACTTTAGATTGGGAATACATTTTTTAAGTAGGAGCATGACCAAGATATGGATCCACTAGACCCTATTAGGGGATAACTTATCATAATATATTATGCTAAGGAGGGTTCCAAAGCCTCCAGAGTAACACAATCATGTAATAAACCTAAAGGGGTCCTAGATTTTGATATTTCACTTATTATAATAAACAAGAAATTAAATCTAATATAGTTCTCATCAAAGATTGTTGCATAAAGTAGGTGTTAGAAATAAAACAAACTAAACGAAACATGCATAGAATACATATACTCACATCAATTTATATGGAATCCTAATACATGGAAGACAAGCACAACTACATTATTTATCTACCCTTTAAAAGGAGAAATAAAGTTAGGAATACTTACCTTTTAAGATGAACCCATCAAGCCTCAAACTCTTCCTTGGCCAAGGTGATTCATAAGAGATTATCGTGGTGTGTAAGGATAACAAATACAAATCTACTCTAGGCTACACAACCTATCTATGCATCCAAAAGGCTTCTCCACAAGACAAGATCCATATATCCAAATAAAGTATGCAATCCTAAGATTTATTCCTCAAGTAGAATGGTCAATAAACATATATTCATTTTCACTTATTATTCTTCACTTATATATGTTCAAATGGTTAGAAATGAACTTGTATATATAAGCGGATCTTACCCTAAATCCTTCTAAATATGTTAGTTGTATGGGTCAACCCAGTACAACAAACTATCAAAAGGGGATAAGGCAAGGAATAGGAGGATAAGATGTGATAAATGTTTGGAATAGGTAAAACTTATAAGAATAATTTTAGGGTAAATTGTTTTTAAGAGATAAGTGTATAGATGACAAGTGGAAAAAAGGACAATAATCTTTCAAAGCACCAATGGTTTGCCCAAACCTTTTGTGATGAATCTCGTATGGCATGCACTCAGATAGATTGAGACTTGATGAGTTCCTACAAGATACATATTTTTAGTAAGTGATAAAAGTTTGAAAATATTATGTGTATACATAGATCAACATATTTCAACCTCAGATGGAAAGAAAGAATTTTTATGCTCGATGTTTATCCAAGGTGACAAGATAATTTATTTAGTGTTGGATTTTTCCAAGGTCGAATAAAATTAACTCATGGTTTTTACATTTATATCCAAGTTTGAAGGCTATTTTATTTCAATATCAAGAATTTACTTAAATTTGAATGAAATCATAATATAAAAATAGAGCAAATAATTAGCCATGTTCTAAATAAAATGGGTTCACCATAATGTTTAATGTCCTTTTTTATTTAATAATGAAATGGTAATAATAAATAAACTATTAAAAACTAATTTAGATCTACATAAATATACAAATATGAGTGTAAAATACAAAATTTATAGACTTAGAAATTAGCTAAAAAAATAAATTGATAAACAAATCTATAAACCTACATTGAATTTATTTTATGTTGAGTGTGTAGGTTGAATTTGACTAGAAATTTCCTCAAAAGACATGTAAAATATTTTTTAGCTAATTGTATGTATTCAAACTATGATGGGACAAGGCCATACTAGGAGGATAGGGATGAACCAAGTCTTATTTTTTGAATGCATCCATGTTCTATCTAATTATTCAACTAATTTTTTGATCTAGGTGGTTTGTCCTATCTATGAGGATTTATTATCTAACTCTATGTCATGTTTTCTTTGTAGAAGACCCACAAAACCAAAACCTTGACTCTTGAATTAAAAACATGATATATATCAAATTCAAATGGGAGAATCAAGTAAGGTAATAACTAAGCTATCATTAGAAAACCTTGTGTAGTATAGATGCTACCTATATATCCAAAAAGGGCCTTAGTCCAATGCATTTCTTCTCCTAGAGTGAATATATGAATATTGGCTTTGTTAGATGAATGCATCTAGATAGTTTGCTTTAAATTATTCAAAATAAGTTCAATTGACCTATATTAATATAATGTTATACTTGGCCTATTGATGAAAAGGTATATGGTAAATTATCCAAATCATCATCTACTCTTGACTCTAATCTTCCAATGATCTCATTTGAATGTTTTGTTCTCAAGGTTCAATCTTCAATCTATGCCTTTACACTTGTCACTAGGCTTTGTACCTCCTTATATTATCTTGTTATAAAACACCATTAAATCATATATACTTATCATTATTCCCCTCATTCATTATATTAATCAACACAATTCATTCCATTCCTTTGATTCATCTCTTCATCAATGATTTACTCACACTACTCAAACTAGCCACTCTAGACAAGCTCTTCAAGGTCTAAACACCCCAATATTTTTATAGTTTCATGAAACTAGAATGATGAAATGGATGATATTTCATGATCATGTTATACTTTTTAAAACCCATTTAAGCCTCATATTGTCCCTCTAATACTTACTTTTACACCTCAACCTCTGTGTAACACCCTTTGGTTATTAGCCTTTTTCCATAATTTCTCTTGGTTTGACCATTATGCAAATTTTATTTGAGAAATAAGAACTTATTTGACCACTATCTATCTCCTTTTAGGTCCCTATAATTTTTTAATCTATAAATCCACATTTAAGATGTACTTCCTTTGTTATCTTCTTCTTAATTAGGCCTATTAACCCTCATTACACCCCCACAATACTAGTTTTGTAATATACAGACCTATAACTCATCCCAAAAAAAATTAATACTTCTTGGCACATAAAAATATATCATATCACAAATTTTCATTAACTTTATTTAGTTATAACTCCCTCGATTGTATTTTAGGTTTTAAAACCCTAGGTGACTGCTTGTATAGGATGAGAGCTTTCCAAATTCATTTTCTTTTATTTAAGGATGTTTCAAAGGAATATAAGACCACATATAGGTACTTTTTTACAAGTTATAACTAAAAAATTAGGTTATAAACTTCAAGTTATAACTAAAAAATTAGGTTATAAACTTCATTTAATCCATTTAAGGCCTATGGACACTCAAACACAGAATTATGCTTACCTTTAATTGACTGTACAAGGGTTCCTTAGGTTTGTATACCTTAACAAGATTAAAAAAATATAAAATTGGAATTATTTTTATTTATTACACTTTAAATTCATATCAAAAATCACCTAACACCATAATCCATCAAAATTCATCAACTTCTCTCATCAAACATGCTTCTTTGTTTAACACTTGGTTGTGCCAACAGGGTATGGACTATGATAGGGTCTAACTTTATATTTGTCTTATAAAAAAAATCCTTAGTATTCAAAGGTATATTTTCAAGATAAATTATCCTTTAACCTATTTCAAGACTCAATCACCCTAAAACCCATTCACTCTTTCATAACTTACCTTCATTCCTTAGCATCCTAAAATAGTGTTTAGACTATGTGCATAGGGTTTACTTATTCATGGGGACTATGTATTGGAGTTTCAACATATGAATTATGTTAAATAATATTAATTATCCTCCCACCAAGGATCATATTGTCTGTAAAACCTTTCAAATATAATAATGATCTTTATATATAAAAACTTCAAGAAAACCTCACTCACCTTCCTTCTAAATTAGCATGGGCATATATGCAGAGTACAAAAATAGAGATAAATATTTATTTTTTGACTCCATTAAATTATAAACAATATATTCCATTCTTATATTCTTAAATTAATATAAACTCCATGATCAATGTACAATGGAATGCTTCCTTGTATTATCTTGAGTAACGAACCATATTATCTTCTCTTTAACTGAAACCTATATTCATTGTATTCAAAACTGTAAAAAAAAAACACATAAAAGATATGTATATGGATTCATGGGTTTTCATAATTTAATTAATGATCTATAATAATAATTTCTAAAATATATATATTAACATAATCAACAACAATCTTCCTCTACTCATATGGTTCATCTTCTATTACATGAACAACCCATGAATGGGCTTTGCCAACTTTCTTGAGGAGTTTCACATTATTATACTCTCTCTAGTTTTATTATACTTATTTTAACTCTCTCTTACCTCATTCCTAATCTCCCATATGCCACACAACTCATTTACCAATTCTTTTCCATTCAACTTCAATGTTGCTTTTGGGTAGTTACATCAAACTCCCTTACAGTAACCAACTGCAATGTATGAGGGGTGATTTACATTAGTCAACTTGACTCTTGCTTGTTACCATCTTAATGAATTAACATTAAATGTGTTCAAACATTCCTTACATGAATTTATTGGACATATTTACACAAATTATTCACCTAACCACTGCACACTATGATTATGGGTCCTCTAGACTTAGTTTAAACATTTGAATTTTTAAATTCATAATTTTGGAGGTAAAACTCATAGTTCATGTAAAACAAACCCATATGACTTGAAATTAATCCAAATAAATAAATTTACCTTATAATGTACCTCACACACATTTACACCTTTGATTAGACAAAATATGACTCCTAACTAGGACATTTCACCTCAACAACACGTAATGGTGTTTTTATGGTTGATGCTCCTGCATCATACTCCCCAAGAGGGAGAAAATTGAAAGATATAACTTATTTATTTACTTATAATTAATTTTTTTAAGATATTCTATTCTCATTTGACTTTTGTTCCTCCTTTCTTGCTTCTTTCTCTTCACAAGGTTCTTGCATTTCTTCTTCTTCATTTTTTCTAGTCTTCTTGTCCATTCATCCTCTACCTCTATGAGGTGTACCAATTATTGTAGATTATTATTTGATGAATGTCATAACTTTTAAAAGTCACTTTTTACTTCATCATACTCTATTTATATCAAAGGGTTCTTACTCTTCTTTCTTATGTTTGTTTTATGGCCTTCTCCTTCATTGTTTTCACTTGATTCTTGATTTCTTATGTGCCCTTGCTCCTTATCAATGCTGAATCCTTGTTTATTTTACTCTAGTGATATCATAGGCATGTCAAAATCTATAACTTTCTCAATTATAATTTCTTTTGCTGCCTCATCTTCACATTTCTTCACTTTTTGACGTGGCTTCACATAACCTTGTTTATCCTTCAAGGAAAACTTTTAATCCACTCATCTTAAACATAGTAAAATGTTTCTTAAAACCTTCTTAACTTTCCATTTATATTCTTATAAAAAATCAAATCAGATTTAACTTGACCAATTGAATAATTTACCTTGTTGAGTCACTCATGCTCCTTTTGTTTTCTTGTTAGGATGATTGCTTGTATCTTTGAATGCATAAATCCTTTCTTCTCTTTTTGTAATTCAATTTTTTTAATCCCATTTGATAGACTAATAATATTTTATAGCATCTCCATTTCATTATTTAACATGAGAGTATCCACCTCTTCACAACCTTCATCAAATTTTGGAGCATATGGTTCTTCACCTTATTGGGCACCTTGATCCTTTATTTGTCTTTGGAATCCCTCATTCATGAGAGTAAAAACAATCTCATTTTTATACATACCATGTTTGTTAAGCAATCTTTGAGGTTCTTCATCTTCTCTTTGTCTTTCCATAAACTTGTCCACCAATGTTCTGGTTTCCCTATAAAATTCTTCTTCATTATTTGAATCTACTTCATATACATCATCATAAATAACATTTGAAAGAAAATATTTAAAACACTTAACCTTTTCACACTTGTCATATTATTCACTCAACTATAACATCATTTGTTTTCCTTTGTTTGCTTTCACTATCTCTCTTATTTTTTTCATAGGCTCACAATCTTCCTCTATCTGCATGCTTTTTTGGAGCGTACCTTCAAGACTTTCTTTGTACATCTATTTCATATTCTTATCAACTCATTTTCTACATTTTATATGCTAAAATTGGAATTTTCTTCTCATTTCATCTCCTTTATGCTTCATACCTTGATAGCCTATCATACCAACTTGACATATTCTACCCTTTCTTATTTGCCTCCACATTTTTTCCTATTTTCCACCTATGTTATTGCCTTGTTTGACCTCTTGATTGAACTTTTATTTATTCATCTCAGCAACTAATTGCTTGAGCCACTTAAGCCAAACATAATAATTCTCTTATTTTCTCCTTGAATTTTTCACTTTGCTCTTTACTTGTCTAATCTAAATTTTAGTTTCTTATTATTCATATATATAATCATATTTAATTCTCAAACATTCATTTACCTCAAAATATGATTATTGCAATGTCATCTCTTCTCTAAAAACTTCATGGTTTGTCTTCATGTCTTCTTAGTTAGTTATCTCTCTTGCTTCAATTAAAATACTTGGAAAGGCATCATATAAATCCTCTTCTATCTCTTATTTAGCATGCTAAGATGCTTCAATGTTCACCATCTTGTCTTCTTTCATTTTTTATCTTCCATTGTCATCCTCTTTTTGTTTGATGGGTGGTGTAATTGACCTATCCTTCACAAAATTTAAGGCCTTATGATTATCCTTCATTAAACCTTTCTTCATACCTACATACACAAACTTAAAATAAACATTATCATATAAAATAAGATACCATATAGTCTCCTTGAATGTCTCTTTCATAGACATTCTTCTTTTCTCTTTGACTTCTCTTTTAAGTGCTTCTTTTGGCACTTCTCTCTCCTTTTTCTCCTCAATGAAAACTCTTTTCTCAACCTCTCTCTCTCTCTTTTCTCTCTTCGTAACTATTCCTTCTTCATGCCTTTATGAGTTGTACCCTCTTTCTTTTTCTCATCTCTCAAAACACTCATCTTCTACCTTATCTCTCTTTTAAGTAACTCTAGTGGCCACTTTACTATCTTCCTTACATGACAACCAAACCATTCAATTCCTTATCCTTTCATGAGCTTCACCATTATCTATATATTCTCAATACTCTACCCCAAATCTCTTCTCATATCTTCCACTTCTTTCTTTACATCCATCTTCTCTATTCTTCTTCACTTTTTAGGCCTACTTAGACCTTCCTCTTAGTAAGCTTACCAATCTTGCCTCTGAGACCTCTCTCAGAATATTTTATCTCCTTTAGTCTTCTATATAGGACTCCTCTTACCCTTCTTTACTCTATTTTTGATTTTTCCTCTTCTTTTCCTCCCTTGATCTTCAATGCTCTTTTCACTTCACCTTCACTAGTCCTCTCTTGACTAGTTTCAAGTCCTTCTCATTAAACTTTGGGGATTTTTTTCTATCCACAAATATATAATTGGATATGTTGGCCTTATCATGTCATACCTCCACCATATGTCTCCCAAAATACCATGCAATACTTCTTCATATATTCTTCATAACAATCTTATCTATCTCAAATCAACAAGCTTCAAGAAACTCAAAACAAAAAGTAAACCAAGATATTACCTTGATATAATACCAAATTATGCATAGGTATATTGTAAATTATCCAAATAATCATATACTCATGACTCTGATCATTCAATGGTCTCATTTGAATGTTTTGTTCTCAAAGTTCAGTCTTTAAACTATGACTTTACACTTGTCACTAGGCTTTGCACCTCTTTATATTATCATGTTATCAAACACCATGAAGTCATATATACCTTTAATTAGTCCCTTTATCCATTATATTAATCAACATAATTAATTCCATTCCTTTTATTGATCTGCTCATCAAGGATTCACTCACACTACTGAAACTAGCAACTCTAGACAAGCTCTTCAAGGTTTAAACACCCCAATCATGTTATAGGTTTCATAAAGATATAATGATTACATGGATGATATTTCATGATCATTCTACACTTTTTAAAAACCTTTTATTCTTCTCAATTTCCCTCTAATACTTACTTTCACACCTCAACCTTTACGTAGCACCCTTTGGCTAGTAGCCTTTTTTCGATAATTTCTCTTGGTTTGACCACTTTGCAAACTTTTTTTGAGAAATAAGACCATATTTTACCACCATATATCTAAATCCACATTTAAAATGTAATTCCTTTGTTATCTTCTTTAATTAGGCATTTTATCCCTCATTACACCCCCACAATACTAGTTCCATACTGTACAGACCTAAAACTCATCCAAAACCTCCTAAATCCTTCTTTGAAAATTAAAATATATCATATCATAAATTTTCATTAAATTTCACTAGTTAGATGTCCTTATATTATATTTTAGGTTTTAAAAACCTAGGTGACTACTTGAATAGGCCAAGAGCCTTCCAAATTCATTTTATTTTTCTTGAAGACATTTCAAATGAATAAAAGACCATATCCAGGTATTTTTTGACAAGGTTATAAATTTCATTTAATCCCTTTAAGTCTTGTGAACACTCAAACATAAAATTATGTTTACCTTCAATTGACTTTGTAAGGGTTTCTCAGGTCTATGTACTTTCAAAATCTTACATAACTTTAAATTGGTCACTATTTTTATTTATTACCATTTAAATTCATATCAAAACTCACATAACACCATAATCCATCAATATTCATAAACTTCTCTCATTAGGCATTCTTCTTTATTTAACACTTGGTTGTTCCAATAGGGTATGGACTGTGATAGGGTCTAACTTTCCATTTGCCTTCTCAAAACAATCCTTAGTATTCAAAGGTCTATTTTTAATAAAAATTATCCTTTCACCTATGTCATGACTCAATCACCCTAACACCCATTCATTCTTTCATAACTTGCCTTTATTCCTTGCATCCTAAAACAAGGTTTAAACTATGTGCACAGGGTTTATTTACTCATGGGGACTATGTATTAGAGTTTAAACCTCTTAATTATGTTCAATAATATGAATTTTCCTCCCACTAATTATCATATTGTCTAAAAAACCTTTCAAATAAAATAATGATCTATAGATACAAAGACATCAAGAAAACTTCAGTCACCTTCCTTCTAGACTACCATGAGTATATATGTAAAGTTCACAAACATATATCAATCTTTATTTCTTGACTCCCTTATATTATCAAAACTATATTCCATTCATATATGCTTAAATGAATAACAAATTCATGATCAATGTACCATGGATTGCTTCTTTGTATTATCTTGAGTAACCAACCATGTTATCTTCTCTTTAACTAAAACATGTATTAATTGTAATCAAACCTATAACAAAACACATCAGAGATCTATATATGGATTCATGGGTTTACAAGTAATGCAATAAAAATGGAATTACTATTTTAAAGGAAAATAAAATCCATACCATGATGTGGACAATATACCTTGTCTTTGCTCACATTGTGCTTTCTATATTTTATCTTTTATCATTACCTACAACCAAGCATATGCCAAGAAAAGATAAATCAAAGTATATAATCTGTATGTAAGCAATACTAAAGAGTAGCATAAAGAAATAGCATGGATAGAGTAAACCTATATATGTGTCATGTAGTAATTGGGTCTAGAGTGCTTGAAACTAGAGAAGTAGTTAGGGAACTTACCACCTCATCCATGATGAGTCCAATATATGACTCATTTTTACCATCAGTTTTCTTCATTTTCCCTCAATTACCTCTCCTCTAGACTGGGCATTGTAAGGAACATAGACTTATATTTAATTTTAATATATTAAATAGATGCTCCATCTTACTTAATGCAACTAAAATCTAAGTTATTGATTCTATCATTTTATTCTAACTCTTTACATCTTTAGGTTCCCAATTTTGTGTATATATAGATAATAAAATAGTACACAAAAAATAAAAACCTTTTTAATCTTCAAATTCTCATGAGGTAACCCACATGAAGGATTTTGGTATATCTGGTGAGCTACAGACTCATCTAGTAAGATATAGACTCATGCAGTCTACTTTCAATCTAGTTATGGACTCAACTAGTAGCTATGAACTTACCTAGTCTATAGCTCTCACCTAGTATCTATGAACTCAATCAGATGTAGTTATAGTCTCATTCAAACAACTTTCCAATCTCCACTAAATAATTTCATCATCCTTACCAATATGGTGGCCTTGCTAAAAACTCCCTCAGTGTCTAAGATCCCTAAATTATGTCGCTATGACTCTTCTAGAATTACTACCAACTCTACTAAAATTGATACAGAGTCTACCAAAATCACTATGAACTCTACTCAAATTGCTATGAACTCTCCCAGTCTGGATCTTTAATCTGAAACATTAAATAAAGATATTTTCTTCCTTTGTCAAAATATCTAAAGAACATTTTGGTCAATTTATATTTATAGTATTACTATAAATAGAAATATATAAATATATTTCCAATGATTAAGTCATTATATATATTAGTAGTCTTTTGTATTTAATAGATCCAATAGATCTAATAAGGTATTCTTAGTAGATTCTTAGTGGATTTTATAATGGGTGGTTCTTTCTATTATAATTGTTAATTACCTATCTTAAGATCCATTAGAATTAAGATATTTGTCTCATTAGAATCAGATCAGTTATTAAGATCTATGGATCTATAGTTATACCATTATATATAGGTAGATCTCTATGTTTTAGAAAAAGAGTGGAATTATTGAATTATCCAGTTGATATTTCAATGTTGTAATAAAATTTGTAGCTTTTATCATGTATTTTGATTTGATAAATTATGAAGATATATACATTTTATAAGTAATAAGTTTATTTAAATTCCTATTCCCAAGGTGAGAAAAGTCCCACTCTCCTCAAGAATTAGGAATGTGTTTTTATGGTATTTTATATTTTCAATGTGTTTATGGTTTTGGCAATTTTAGGTGTATTTTAGTCTTAAAACCTATAGGAAATTAAATTTATATTTTGAGATTAAATTTAATTTTTCCAAGCTATGTGTTTACCTTTTAAAAATGTGCATACCTTTTAGTAGTGTTCTTATCTTTCATCAATGTGCTTATCTTTTAGCAATGTCATTATCCTTCACAAATGTGTTTTATTACACCTAGTTAGATTACTTTCATTTCTAACACAAAGTGTTTCAATTTTATATGTGTTCTTCCTTATTTCATAATCAAGTATTTTTGAATTAGACTATATTACGATAAAACACTTAGAATATCAACACCCCCCAAACCATTTCTATAGCCTACAACCATAAAGCTTAATGTAGATAACTTTGGACACTGCCCCTAGTTTGAATGACATCAATAGAAAAGTTAGTTAAATAAATGGATAGATGACACCCATCAATCCATCTCTTGCCCAAGAATATGAGCGAGTCTACAAGTGGTAAAATTTTATTTCACCATGGTGCTGTTGTACCTAGATTAAGAGGAGTTGAGAAGTAATCATGCCCCCAACTTAGAATAGGAAGAGTAGTATTTCAGTCATCGGGAGTATCATTTGATAATGAACACAAATCGAGTGAAAAAGATATGCATATATATAGCTCAATATAGGGCGAGTAATTTAATCAATATCACTCAAAAACTTGATGAGAGTAGATGATTTAATCCTTCCAATCACACAAAATATATGAACCAACCACTAAAAATGGGTAAGGCTCAATATAGTATGTAAATGCTTTATTGGGGTATCAATACATATAAGTTTTGGAATTTTTAAGCTGATTTGTATTTTTTTAATATTAAGCACATGTTGCATAACATTTACACATTGTATATGTCTCATGATAGAACTGTGTATAATATATGGTACCAATGTATAAGCTTTTTCCATAACTATCAATCTAGATAATATATCGTGTATGTTTTGTCAAATTTTAAATTTGTATAAGTGTCAAAAATATGCTTCCAAATAATGTCTCCATTATGGATAAAGGAATTTAAAATTGGAATGAGTACCAATATGGAGGAAACATTTTTCAAAACATGCCCTCGTTATAAACTGGAGTTGTTAGATATTGAATGGTTATAAAGAACACGCTTCCCAACATGCACCCACTATAATTTATAAATTATGAATTTGTGGAATAAATTTCCATATGAAATGCCCCCACTGAATCTAAAAGATGTTATAGGTACCACATAGAGAATAATTTCATATAACATGTTTTCAAAGCATTCCCTCACTATAACCTGAGAGTTATGCTAAATGTGGTTTGATTATGTATAACATGTTTATAAACGTTCCCCTACTGATATTCCCCCCTTTTGTGTGGGGAAAATATAGTGCATGTTGGTTGTCTCCTCTTAAATGTAATAATGGAGAATTTATTTGATAGCTTCTGACTTGTTAATTTTTTGGTAATATTGTAGCCAAGAATTTGTAACATTATTTTTGGTAGTATCTAGAATGTTATAGGATATTTGTGTAGCAAAAAATTTAGTGATTTTTCACAACTCTTAAAAATTTTAAAATTTGGTATAATATGGAAGGGCTCATTGTCTCGATCCCAACACAACTTGTGATTTTGAATTTGGATAACCATGGCTCAATATGTGATCATTTAAAGTTGTGCCAAAGTGGTATATTAGTTAAGTTAGATTTGAGTTTGTTATAAAAGTATTATTTTTTATCTATGTCACTAACTGATGTATTATCTTAAATATTTTTAGGTAAAAAGGAGTGGTCGATCATGGTAGATCAATAAATTCAGGGCCTTACTCATATTGGACTGATGGATGTATCCAGAGACAACTTTGTTTAGAGAGTTGTTGATATTGTTAGAGTGCATGCACCATTGTTTAGTTCATTTTCAAGATTTGTGGTGGCATACCATATTAAAGCCACATAACATGATGAGTTATGTGTGGAACTAGATAAATGAGACATCCCATAGTAGAGTTCCACTAAGATGATGAAAACACTTACTGAGTGTTATGATTATTTTAAATGGGAGTATGAATATTTAGTGTGACAACAAGGTGCTTTTGAAGAGAGAGTGTGTGTGATTTCACATGAATGTAGCTGACATTTTTATCCTAGTGAATCTACCTCTAGAGGTGCTAGCATTATGGATGTCAATAGTGATGATGAGTATACACTAGGGGATATGCCCCTTCTTATGATCTATATGTTTACTTTTAAAAAGTTTGTATCATTTTATATGTATATGAAATTGTTCACATGGATTTGGTTTGGTATCTAGTATATTTTCAATACTTTATTCTCTATTGATCATTATATGATTTGTTAATTGTATTTGAATTTTATGGTGTATGTTATGGATATGGTAAAAGTATAACAAATATTTAAATTAAATTAACTAATTTTATGAATTAAATCAATAAAGTACTCATAGTATGCGATAAACCCTATAGGAAATAAGAATGCTTTATTTTAATGATCATATGGTAAAGTAACAATCAGTTTTACTTAAGTAATTAATCCTTCTAGAATTGTAAGCATAGCTAGTGAATCTGTAGGTACTTATTTAAGAACCAAAATTTAATGTGAAATAACACACCATCCATGTATGCCATTATCCAAGACATGATCAACTAATGGTTCCTTGGTAGGATCAGTGGGCATCTTCTGTGAAGATTGATGGACCATGCTTTCCTTAGAAGTATTGGTATGGGATGGATCGACCCTATTATCTGTGCCTATAGAAGATGTGAATGAGTTATGGATGTCTCTTTTTTAAATGCAATAATTACCTTATCTTTTAAATATGTAAGATTTTTCTCAAGTTCAAAACACTCACTATCTTGATGAACATTAATACCATGATAAGTGCATAAGAGATGTCCTTTCACCTTCTTAAATATATGAGGTGGGTAATGTGAATTAGGAGGAATTTTTATCAATAATTTATCAAACAAATTTTTTAATATATCATGTGGTCTATCTCAATACCAATAAAATTGAAGATACTAGTGGTTTGTGATATTATGTGGTCTAATTGTAGGAGATAATCTAAAAACATGTTCCTTTCCTTTATTCAATACTTTACCTATTGGTGATTTTATAGGTACTGGTGGTTCTGTAGAATATTTTTGAAGTGGTTCATGATCCTTCATAGCTTTTTTAGGTTTCCTTAAAACATGAGTCTTTACATACTTGGTCAGTGATGGAAAAATAGGTAACGAGTTTGTGTATTGGTTAGAACACATGCATATTTATGCATATCCCAATATAAAGTCTTGAATGAATCAAATGGCTTGTGCAATGCTCTCTCTCTAAGTGAATAGAGAAGACCCCTACTAAATATAAATTGTACTTCCAAATCTAAGGGTGTAAATCTCAAGTAATATAGCATATTCAAATCGAATAACATAGTCATGTAGGGATTCATTCTCATTTTGGGTCAATGTTTTCAAATGTTCCAATGGTAACTTAAGTAAGGTAAATTGATGAAAATGTTATCAGAACACATCCTCAAGATGGTTTAAATTTTATAATAAACCATATAGCAAGCTATAAAACCAATCAAGAGCGCCTTTTGTTAAAGTGTGATGTAAAGCATTTAATAACAACCTTCCATGTTGGAAACCATCATACTTCAATGATTATCTCCATATCTCTTGATATTAAAGATAAATTTATAAAGACTCATTTTTTATTTATTAATATTTTTTTATAAAGTTAATAGATTTGATTTACAATTTTACATTTGTTAAATTCTTAGTTATGTGTTTATGAATATTTATGTTGTAAGTTGATCAAAATCCATTTTATTCATAATATATTTTTTGAATCTACTTTGCCTTCCATGCTCCTTATCTCTTCAAGGTTAGATTTTTCTTCATATTATAATAAATTTAAATTTATCTAGGATTTCATAATGTGTTTCCTTTTATAATATTAGATATTTTTCCACATAATATCAAATTTAAATATATTTAATTATTCTAGAGTACATTCCATTGCATTCTTATAGATTTACTACCCTAGCTTTTATTTATTTGATTCTAAGACAAGTAGGTAAATCTTAAAATTTTGAAATTCTGGAATGCTTTTGAAATTGTGCCTTTTTATGTTTTTCTTAAGGTTTTATTAAATTCATATTATTTAAACCACACACATTTTTTGTATATAAACTATTGTAATTTTTTTCTTTGTGTTTAATTTTTTTCATTGATGTCAAAGATGAATAGATTTAAAATGAACACAATGGGAAAAAATATTTAACATGCTAAATGCACTATTTTATAAGTGTATTTGAAATGATGAAGGAAAATATATGTATAAGAGTGTTATGCTAGAAATGAAATGACATAGAATAATAAATATTATATTAAAATTGTTTCAAGATTGTGTTATGTAATAACCATGTATAATGACCTAAGATCTTATATATTTTAAATGATGTCTAACCACTATTATACTTCATATTCAATCTATGACAACATAAAAAATGGAATAATAAACTACTACACAAATGTAGAAGATGACATTTTTTTGAAACATTACTCAAGTGATGATCAACTGCTTAGGATTAAGATCTTAATCATTGGTTTTTAATTTTATATAAGTGTTTTTGTAAAACCACATAGAGCAGTAATAACACTATTGGATTAATGTGGCATTAGTGGAGAGGATTTAGGACTTCAAGGTATGACCATGTCTACTTGATATGATCTTGAATCCAATGGAGATGATGGTGCATGGTGAAAAGTTTCATTTATCTAGTTCATTTTAAATTTCATTTCATATATGAAAATTTATTTCTAAGCATTTGATTACATGTTCATATAGAACAAGTTGTACACTTAGAGCCTTCTCCCAAATACAAAGTGTGTTGCACATACTAAATTATATTTTTTTATCCCTTTATTCTAGCATTGTTTTACTTTCAATACTAGAATAAAATGAGAGCATTTATAAACACTAATATATAGTATTAGACACTTGATAATGTTGGTGTTGACCTATCCTTAACTTACATAACTTTTTTGTATATATATGGATCTTAACACAATTCCCTCCTATCCACTTACCTTATATGGGCCCAACCTTCCCAATTTTCAATCAATCACCTATGAGAATTCCCTATTATATGCCTAAATTTCTCATTATCATACTCAACATGTATTTAAAACATCATATGAGTTTTATTTCCTTTCATATGGGTCAATAAGAACCCAAATACCTACAAACTTTATGAGGCATCTAACTCTAATAAACTTTTCCACACATCAAATAACAACAATTTTGCAAATTTAAATTATTTTTATGGGTTGCCCCGTAAGTTTTTCATGTTGGTGGTGTGAGAAAATACCCAAAGGTCCCATATAAATACATAATACATCTAAGCCTGTTTACTAATCTAGCATTATCAAGTATGTGCTAAAAAATAATATATTCTATCACTTGCACATTCAAGGGGACTAACTTAAAATTCTCAAATAAAAAATTAATCATAACGAGCAAGTCCTAGCCAAGTGTAAAGCACCTAAGCTAAGTAAAGTTTGTCATTATCAATTTTTGAAATCTATATTACATGTTATGTTTTTTAAAGAGGCATAGTTTCATACATACAACTAACACAAAGAACTACATGTAGTTTTAATTTCTTCCTTGAAGTATTGGATATGTAGGCAACACTTCATTATACAGTAGTTGAAGTTAGTTCAACCCACCTTTCATTCCATTTTACAAACTTAATCCTAGTGTTGAAAGTGGAGCTGGGTTTTGAAGTGAAGGAGACATGTTTTTGGAGTTGTGCATATAGCAAGCAACTAATATTGCCCATGAAGTTGGTTTTCAAATAGGTGCAGCATCTTGTGTCAAAACAGTGAGGTACATGTCACATAAAAGGATCTATAAATAGTAGACACCTTCCTATTGATACAAGCATCCATATTTTGATGAACTTAACTAAGCTAATTCAGACACTCATACCCTTGATCCTAGTGCCAATTGATTCATTTCCAATACTTTTTTACACCCACACTATATCACTCCTTTATAAAATATTAACAAGCCAAATATCTAAATTCCTTAGATCATTTCCATCTATAGTAAATTATTATTATTCAATTAGAGTCTAATTTAACATTCATATTTTTATATTATTATCATATATTAAACAATCTGAATAATTTCAAAACTTCTATTTTATTAAATCACATTAATTCAAAATAAATTCAAATAATATCAAAACTCAAAAAAAATTATAAAATTCAAACATTTACTTCCCATTTAATAATTTAATATATTCCTTTTTTTTAAATTATCCATCACCCTCAACAATAAACTCTATTTAAAAATCTAGAATTTTAATTCTTCCATATATAATATGTTAATTTTAAAAACTAACAATCCTATATATTATAGTGGGGAGGGAGTACAAAACAAAACCATTACATTATTGGATAACTAATCACAATTTTTAAATATAAATTTTATGATTCGTAGAGGGAATCGCAAATAGATTTGATTTGGTCGTTTTGTAAATTTGATTTACATTTGACCATTGTGGATAATCACAAATATAAAAGTTGATGGAGAGGAGCACAGTTCACCACGTGTTGAAGGCATGGAGAGGAGCACATTTCACCACGTGTTGAAGGCCGCGGATGCTTGCTTCCATATAAAGGAGACTAGTGATGTGGTAGACGCTGTGTTGTAATACAGTAACCTCAGTTACAGTAAAACAAAATGGGTCGAGCTCCGTGCTGTGATAAAATGGGTGTAAAGAGAGGTCCTTGGACTTCTCAAGAGGATCGGATTCTCATCGATTTTATAAACAGACATGGACATGGAAACTGGCGTGCGCTCCCTAAGCAAGCAGGTCCATTCCTCACCTATTTCACTGTATCCTTTTTAATTAATTTGGGATTGAGAAGAAGGGTTTTGGGGGTATAAACACCGGTATACACTAACTTACTACACAAAACGGCATATTTTATTTTATTTTTGAAAAATACTCAAATTCGTTCATGGCGACAGGACTTTTAAGATGCGGTAAAAGCTGTCGACTGCGGTGGACAAATTATCTGAGACCAGACATTAAACGTGGAAATTTCAGTCCCGAAGAAGAGGAGTCTGTTATTAATCTTCACAAACTTCTGGGCAACAGGTTTGTTAGATTATCCTTAGTTACTTCCTGATTTGTTACTTCCGCCATGGTGATTTAGGCCTATCCGCTGATGTTAATCAATTGTGTTACAGGTGGTCTGCAATTGCCTCACGCCTGCCTGGAAGAACAGACAATGAGATAAAAAATGTGTGGAATATTCACTTGAAGAAACGAGTTCTGCGAATGGGAATCGATCCGGTGACGCATGCAGCAGCAACGCATTCAACATCCTCTGCTTCACCCCGTTTGTTTTCACTTCTTAACTCAGAGAACAATGATGCTCCCCTCATAGCCAGTCCATCGATGGACAAAGATAGTCTTGAAGCCACTATAGCTTTACCATTTCCAACTCCACCAAAAGTTTCGCCTGACTTTTTCACCACCAAAGTCTTCAGCGTGTGCGATCCATTTTATGATTCAACCGATTTGTCATGTGAAATCTTTTCATCTATGAGTAGCATAGACAGTGAGACTGTCAATGCCGCGGATTCAGGTTGCATTGATTCTTTTGAGGATGATATAAATGGGTATGATCAACAGCCACCAACTATAGAAGATGAGACTAAGCACCAGGAATTACTAGTAGATGAGATATTTGTCTTGGAAAACCAGAATATTGAAGAAAGTTGGTTGCCAAGGGAAAAGCAAGAGGAGCAGAGCTCAAGCCCGAAAGCTCATTATTTCATGTCTGCCTATCCAGAATATGATTTCTTTAGTAGCATGGATGTTGTAGACCGTACAAATCCCCACATTCCAGATTTTGAAGATAATGATGAGGATACTGATTACTGGTTGGACGTTTTGAGGCAAGCCGGATCATCACCCACTAAGCATGGAATTTCAAATTCACCCGTCCTATGAATTGAAAACTTGCTTAGGGTTTGATATGTTTACTGCATGTAATTTGCTTACACTCTATACAAATTTGTAAATTGTTAATTATACAAGTTGATATTCTATAATAATTATTATTCTAATGAAAGTTTTTATGTATGTTTTCAAATTTTAATGAATGTTTTATGTTTTCAGATTTTCAGCATACACCGTATTAATTAAATATCTTAATATTTTTAGAGACTTTGTGATGCAAGGTTTAAATAACCACACATACGTGTAATTATTAATTTATTAAGCTATTGTAAATTTAACATGGGACAGACCGTCAAATTCTTCACATTATACCAAGTGGCTCCACTTTGGCAGCTTGAGTAGTTTGACAAATGTTCATCTTTAGTTAGGTCGTTTTCCATGTGTGATTTTCCATGTTCAAGATTTCTGACAAGGTGGGTTAAATATCATGCTGCCTTGCAGCATTTGACAAATTTGTATAGTGAAATCGACTGAAATAGTGAAATCTTCCTTGTCATTCAATAAAATACCAAAAACTTCATTTTCTTTCAACTACATTTATATACTCTTTTTTATCTAAATTAAAAGACCTATTGGCATGCAAAAACTTCATTTTCTTTCAACTACATTTATATACTCTTTTTGATCTAATTTAAAAGACCTATTGGCATGCAAAAGCTAACCTAACAAGAACGAAATTGATCAAAAAAGAATTTTAATGAAACCTAACCCAAAATGAACTTTGAAAATTACATTTGGATAATTTTTATCTTTATTGATAGATCTATGGACCTATACCTATCCCCTAGACCTATCTAGAAATATCAGACTTATCTAAAAAGCACTAATAATATAAAAGATCAAAATTGGGAATCCCCATGAAAAAATTATAAAAATGGAAAACAAATGGAAAAACTTACGAAAAATAGATAAATGAATCAAATAAGCAGACAAATAGATATTTTATTCATCATCAATAGTCTATATGTGAAAAATTGTAATAAAAGACATTAAAGATAGACTTGTACCAAATTTGTGTTTCTACATTTTCCCTTTGTTTATTCTAATAATTAATTTTTTAAAATAAATGAGAGGAGAATACCTAAATGTGTATAACACAATTTTATTTTGACTTGAAATTTAATTGTGTAAGATACATAATATCAAAACCTATAATAAAACAAGTAGTAGTCAAAGTCCATATATAAAATTTGAAATTTTGAATTTGAGATTGAAAATTAAAGAGTAAGGATGGAGTACACCTCTATGCCTCTAGAGAATACTCATGTTATAAAAATTGGAGATGTCATGGGTCACCAACTGACCCAAACAAGTGTAACAATAATGCTTTCAATCATGTTCATTTCCTATCAAGGGAAATGAAAAATACCTAAGTGATCATAGGAGACTAGTAGGTCATTTGGTGTCACTAAATTCATGAAAATATTAACTCATGTAAATGAACTAAATCTAATCTTGTACTCCAAGATAATATGTTAGAGAAATGTGCCCTCTTGTCAAGGCACTTGGAGAGATAGTTTTTTGTGTTAAATCAGTAACCAATAGAGAGTGACCAAGTCTTGGTTTTGATTGACTAATAAAGCCTTTGATTTGGAAAGATTCATACTCCAACTCTCACTAATGGGAATAAGTACCCAGTGTACTAATTTAAAATAATATGGAACCATGATGGGTTCGATAGAATTGATGTCAAGGCTATTGAGTGTCACTAGACTCGAACATACATCACTCATAATAGAAAATAAAACCATAAAATGGGTTCTCTAGAAGTAATTCTAAGGTCGTTGAGTCTCTCTAGAATCAAAAGTACATTACCCATAATAGAATGAAACATACTATTTCAAATAGATCTAGATTATAAAATTTAATATCAAAAAAAATGAAGAATATTCATTCCCATGTCATGACCTTAATGTCAATAGATATGAAATGAAATAACAACTATGTATCATTGACTTTGTAACTGTGTTTTAATAAATATGTGCACAAACCAATATCATACTTCATAAACTTTGAAAATGTGCATGAACAAATATTATGTCCCCCCTAAATTTATTCCATATGATATAGAATGTCATGCATCCATATGATTAATTGTAATTTTTTGTGAAACTTATAATTTTTTATTTTTTAATTTTTTTTAATATGTAGCTAAGTGCGTATGAATTTTTACTCAACTCTAAGTAAATTCAGTTCATATTTATGTCATATGCCCCCATAATCTATATTTGATATGTCAATTTATGTCATATATCTAGTTTCTAGATTTCTTTGAATTTTTGAAACATGTATCCTATATGTGCAAATTGATATTAAAATTTATTTGAATCTTTGAAATCTATATTTTGTATTTGATCTAATTTTTTTGAATTATTGTAATAAAATTACTTAGATGATTCACAAAAATAGAATTATAGATCATAGAATTAAGAATAGAATAAACAAATCCATAAAAATTGTTGAAAGAGCAAAAACTTGAATATTGTGACTGAGCCAGTTTCAAGTGAAAACCTCTACAACATTACAATAACAACATAATTCTTAATATGATGATAAAACACAAACCACTACCTCCTATATATATTCTACTTAGCCAAGGTTATTTCATAGCCAACTATACTAAGAATATAGATAAATACAACAAAATAATATGAAGGTATGTAAGTCGCAAGTTGGACACACATATCCCTAGATGCACTATAGGTTAAGGGTGTAGCATGCCCCTCCCCTTCAAAATAATGTTGTCCTTAATGTTGAATCAAACCAGGATGTTATTGTAAGAACATTTCATCATCCCATGTTACATCTTCAGAATGCAAGTTATTTCATTTGATCAAACACTCCTTAATGGCTCTGGTCTATAGTTGCTTAGTCCATGTGTGAAGGATCTCTTCAAGCTCCATAATGACTTGCCCTTATTCATATAATTTAGATAAATCAATCTAATTGTAAAATCTATGTCCAATTACTTTTTTCAGGCAAGATACATGAAATACCATATGTATGCGAGTGGATGGAGGTAATTACAACTTGTAAGCCACACTATCAATTTTTTGTAAGATCTAATAAGGGCCATAATACTTAGGTGATAGCTTATTATCATTTTTGTGTTGCTTCATAGACATCTACTTATATAGCTACAAATACATAAAGACCTAATTAGGTATGACAAAATGTCACGCAATGCAACATTATTCTTCTTATTACTTCATTCTATTTTGTGCCATTGATAAATTATCTTGTAAACTAACTAACACCTCATATTGATAATAAATGTGTTCCTCAATAGCTTAAACCTTAGGATGCACTATCAAAGATGAAGTAATGGATAGGAGTGATACCCATATAATTTCATAAAGGGAGACATCTTTGAATAAGTTTGAAAAGAAGTGTTATACCACCATTCAACAAGTGGTAGCCAATGAACCTATTTGTCCTATTTATTAGAAACAAAAAAACAAAGATACCCTTCTAGACATTTGTTGACTACCTTTTTTTATCCATCAGATTGAGTATGATAGGATGAGATATGAGCCAACTAGGTGCCCAAACATACAAATAATTTAATCCAAAAATTACTATTAAAAATGAGATCTTGATCACTTACAATGATGTTTGGAGTATGATAGAATTTTTAAATTGTATTGAGAAAATTAAAAGCTACTATACTAACAACACATAGTTGTGATAAGGAACAAAAATGAGCATACTTGGTTATTCGATCCATAACAACCATGATAACATTTTTTCCCTCAGACCGTGGTAATCTCGTAATGAAATCCATGGAAACCTCCTCCTAACGCTAGCTAGGAATGGATAAAGGATACAAAAGACATGGGGTATTAATAGTTTCATATTTATTTTATTGACATACCATGCATTCAACCACATATTTATGGGTGTCCCCCTTAAGTCCTTCCTAAAAAAATCCTTCTTAATTCTATGATATGTTTTCAAAAATATGGAATGATCTTCAATTGAAAAGGCATGAAGTTCCTAAAGAATTTTATGTTTGAGGAAAAAATGCTTACAAAGGTATAATCTATCAATATACCATAATATGTTCCCCTTTCATGTAAATTTTTGAGATTCATGAAAACCCTACTAGAGATTTTGAATCAAATCTTTGGTAGCATTATCATTCTCCCATTCAGATCTTGCTTCCTCTAGGCAATATGCTTTCCACATGGTTATGACACATAACAACACCTCAATTGACTCATACCATCAAGAGAGAGCATCTTCCACCACATTTTATTTTATTTTCTTATACACTATTTCAAAATCACATCCTAGCATTATAGTCATCCATTTTTTTTCTTTAGATGGCAATATTTGCTCCAAACAATATTTTATAATATCATGATTACTCTTTACCTGAAAGTGATGACCCAGCAGGTAATGTCTTCATTGTTGCACTACATGCATAATAGCCATCATCTCTTTCTCATAGATTGGTTTGATCCTATTTTTTCCCTTCAATTGGAAAATTTTAAATTCTATTTGTCTACCTTCTTTCATTAGTACATACCCCATGCCATATTTTGATGCATCACACTCCATAAAAAAAATTGAAAATTTAGGAGTAGCCAAAACTATAGTTGTGCACATAGCCATTTTCAACTATTCAAATGACTTGTTATCTAAATCGGTCCATTAGAAGGAATATTTATTTAATAAAGAGGTGAGTGGGGATGTAATACTACCATAATTTTTGACAAACCTATGATAGTAACCTATTAGACCAAGAAATCTATGAAGGTTTTTGAGTGTCTTGGGGACCTGACACTCCATCATCACTTGGATTTTTCTAAGATCAACTTTAACTCATTCATGTGAAACAATATCACCCAAGTACTCCACCTCTTGGACACTAAAAACACATTTGGAAGGTTTAACATAAATTTTATGTTGTTCCAAATTTAAAAGTACCTATTTGACATGCTTCAAATAGTCTTCCCAATTTTTGTTGTAGATGAGTATATCATCAAAAAACACTAATACAAACTTTATCAAAAGGGTCCTAAAAATAGTATTCATCAAGGTCTAAAATGTAGATGGTGCACTTGTGAAGCCAAAAGGAATAACCATAAATTCATAATGGCCTTTATGATTTCTTAAAGATGTTTTAGGTATGTCTTCATCATGGATGTGAATCTAATGATAGCCAGAGTGAATGTCTAACTTGGTAAAATAAAAATCTCTATGTAATTCATCTAGAAAATCATCAATTATTGGAATAGGAAGCTTATATTTGATGGTGTACTTGTTGAGTTATCTATAATAAAGTCACATCCTCTAATTGTCATCTTTTTTTCGTACCATGACCATCAGGGAGGAATATTCACATTGACTTTGTGAGATGATTCCATTCTTCAACATCTCTTATACCATATTTTCAATGTCACTTTTCTAGGCATACGGATACCTATAGGGTTTGATGTTAGGTGGTTTAATTTATGGAATGAGCTTGATGGCATAATGATGCAGAAAAAATAGGCCAACCTTTTGGAGGCCATAAATTTTGATCCGTAACTTCGTTTGAGCTCTTCCACATGCCAAAACAACCATATCAAAGAGTTCAATTCTTCCCTAAGCCACTCTATCCACTTAGATTTGATTTAAATATTTTTTAGAGGTGAAATTGTATATTTTTAAAGCTAGATGTCAACTTCAGTTTAATTTTTTCTCATAGGCTAATTTTAGTATTTAGGTTAGATATATTCACACTTGCATGTGAAAGTTACTATAAATAGTGGTTGCTAAAAATAGACCTTTTTTTTTTTAGATTTTAGTTTTTTCAAATTTTTGCATGTCAACTCTAATTTTTTATTTGAGGATTATTTAAGCATGCTTTGAGTTTGTAATTATTTCAAGTCATTCAATATGAATCAATACAAGTTATTTTTTAGAATCTTGGCCTATTGGTAATTTTATTTCTCTTTTTATTTTTTATGTTCATTACATAATCATGTGCATGACTAGGAGGAAGTTCTTTTAACATGTCACTAAAAAAGATAATGGTCATCCAACCCCCTTTATAAATCAAGATGTGTAGACTCATTGGTTAGTTGAACCTATATGGAAAACAAGAGTGCCACAAATCCTTCTACACCATTTTTAAGTCTCTTCATCATTGGATCAGAACTAACTAGTTGTGGAGATTTATCCTTTAATCCATGTGCTTCAAAGGTTGTGCCTCCTAAATAGAACCTCATGAATAGGATCTCAATAGTGGCCAAAGTGGTGAGCCACTATACTCCCAAGAAAATTTCATCTCCTCCCATGGGAATAATAAACATAGGGTAATCTAGAAAATAGTCTTCCATAGCAAGCTTAATGATATGAAATTTTCTAGAATAGTTGATTGTACCACCATCTACAATCATGACCTAAAATCATAGAGTTGGGTAAGTGAAATAGTTCAAATGAGTAACCAAATTACTATTGATAAAGTTATGTGTACTCCTAGAGTCAATTAACATAGTTACCTTCTATTTCTTTAGAAAATCTGCCACCTTACAAGTTTTAGGAGTACTAATGCTTAAAATTTCATGACAAGAAATAGTAGGTTGATAATATTTAGATTCATCCTCATGTTCTTCCAAACGTACCCCTGAATCCTCATCATCTTCTTCCTCCTCATTAGTACCTTCAGTGTAAAATAACTTCTTTTCATCACATCTAAAACACAACCTTTTTGCATTCATTTCTTCAACTTGCTAAGGTGTCAATCTAACAGGCTATGGAAATAATAATGTTAGGAAGATGTGTTCATGAACATTAGTGAAAGTTATTCATTTGATCAACTATTTTTCCTCAAATAGACGTTCCTTTGGTATGGCTTTAAATAAATTACTGGTATGAAACATGCAAACCTGCAATTGGATGTTATCTTTTAAGGCATCAAAAATTAGGTCAATTAGATTTTCCTTAGTGATGTATGCCACACATAAGGAGATATTTTAGAATTAATGAATGTAATCCTTTACCATCCCAATTTGGCTCAACTTGGCTAGTTGGCTAAAGTTATTTTCTAAGACATTATTGTGATAGTGGAGCTATAGCTCTTTATAAAATATAGACCAGGAAACTAAGAGACCCTTTTTTTATTTTAAGCATACAACCAATGATGCTAAATAAACTACTCAAGTTCCAAATATAGAGAGCCATGACCACCTTTTATGAATAGGGAGTCTTATGTAGATCAAAAAAAAAAAAAATTGAGTAATCCATGTGAGTGGATCATTACCATTAGACTTGCATAAGTCCACTTTTGGTAATAATAGCTTCATAACATGTCTAGTTTTGTGATTTTTTGGAGGATAAGAAATAAATTAAAGTGGCAAAGGGTTATTTTTAAATTTTTAAGTTGGCCAATTTCCCAATAATTTTTTGTAATTGATCCTAGAATCTATTCAGGTCCCCTCTCAGCCCTATGAAGTCCCCTTTAACCACATAAAGATCATTTTTATGCATCATGCCCTAAAACTCTTACTTAAGTTGTTGAAATACCTTTGAAATACTCAAATCAGATGTTTCTAACTCCATGTCATCTTTGTGAGGATTTTAGGCATTTATTATCCTTTATCATGACCATGAGTGTTAGGCCTTGCCATGCACAAACCTTAGGAATGTCGTGACCCCAAAAAATGTATTTGTAGATTACATCATTATGATTGCCTCACCAAGACAAATCTAATGACTGTTAATGTACACAAGGGTGAAAATTTTGTACCCAAAAACGTGTATCGATAGAATAAACCATTATGATCGTCTCGCATAGAGAATCCAACTATTGAAATTTACACAGGGTAAAGAATATTTCTAGACATTATTTTTATTTTTTTGAATAAAACATTATGAAAAAAACTACAATTCATCTTGGATCACAAGTTATGTTTTTTTAGAATTCTAGTACTCAGGATGAAAGATCAAAAAAAAAACTATGTAACGGAATCTTGCCCAAATCAAAGATCCAATACCACTTGTAATGAGATTACTTATATGAATCAAAATAATACAATTATATATCATACAATAAGAAAAAAATAAACATATCCATAACAACAATTTCTAAAATAGTAAAATACTTGAATATTATGATTGGACCACTTTGAGGGGGCAACCTTTACAATAATGCAATAAGAAAATAATTCATAATATGATAATAAAAGACTAACCACTACCTTATATATATAATCTACTTATCCAAGGTTTTTATACAAGCTGACTATACCAAAGACATAGATAAATGAAACAAGATAATTTGAAGGTGTTTAAGCCACAAGTTGGCCACACATATCCCTATATGCACTATAGGTTAAGGGCATAGTAATTACTTTGATTATTTGAGATTTATATTTATTATTTGATTTGATTGAGTAAACTTGCATAGCATATGTACCCATGTGTATAATCTATTAAAAAAATTATAAGACCTCTGACATAAATTTTTGGTGTGTGGATAATTTGAACCATTAAATACATTGTATAATGTGTGAAAATATTATCTATGTTAGATTATTTTTTATAATAGTCCCATATATGCCCCCTTTTGATGTGAGGGATAATTGTATCAAATGCATCATATTAAAATAAAATGTACATTTTGAATAAATTCAAGTAAACTGTAATTTGTATGACTAAATAGATTTTTGAATTTTAACCATTTTGACACATTAGCCTTCAATCTTTTTTTAAAAAATTATGTTAATATGATAAATACTCTTGATGGGTATTATATAATGATTGATGAAGGCAATAGTTATATATCAATAAATATGCATATAATAAAATAAACATTAACTCTTGAATTTTTTAAATGGTTAGTAGTCATGATTTAAATATTACCATGTAGAAGAGTACATTATTTTTGTTCTAATGAATTTCAAGGTGAGTTGTTTTGATACATAGCACTCGACATATCATGCATGCAAATTTAAGAAGGATTTTTTGTAAATTTATGAAAAGAAAAATTCAACCCGTATAAATTGGTTAGTTAAAAATATTTTTTTAATTTATTTTCGTATTGATAACTTGTGATTTTTGCACTTCAATTAGAAAAAATGCTACATAAGAGAGATCTTGGACTTACCTAATTTGAGTAGGTGGAGGTAACCCTATATTATGAGGCTACTTCAACACTTATATGCCATGAAAACTCATTTTTTGACCTATCCACAACTTCCACATACTTTTTCAAAACTGTCATGGACTTATCCATGGTCCTTTCCACTTGATTGACGACCTATCCATGTTACTAGAGACCTATCTTGAGTGGATGTTAATATTTTACATTAAAAAATGTTATTTTATTTTTTCATACTTGCATAGGTTTGTTGAGTTATATTTTTTATTTTTTTTATCATAGAGTGGTAAGCAAGCATGATTTTTTTGGCACAGACATTTGATGGAGACTATGCAAACATTGACCTTAAGTGATGTAGAGAGGGCTGCTCTTTATGTAGTTAGGTTCAGTGATGTTGGTTGATTAGATGTGATGTGATATACTATGCACATGATGATAGTATTAGTAGATCAATGAGATTATGATACTTATAATTTTTGGCTCCCTATGAGGGCGATGACCATAACACTAGAGGATGTTTACAAGATTTTGAGACTACTTGTGGTTAGTACCTATATAACATATAAATTATTGGTGATTCAATGTAGATAACATAGGTATACTAGTATATGATTACATGTGCTAGGGAGGAGCCTAATATTTTTCCAGTAATACTACTATTTTTTATCACAAAATGTAATATCAAATGTTTTACATGTGTATAATTTTTATTTTTTGGATTATTAGCATTGATTTTTGTTGTTATCAATAATGATGTATCAATTTCATACATGATACAACAATTTGTTCATGGTATAGAGGAATTTGGTA